>WBMV01008568.1:923502-994387 GCA_013396655.1 Campylorhamphus procurvoides
TGCCCCACAGTGCGGCCCGCGGGGTCCGGCCCAGCCCGGCTCGGCTCGGGGGGCGACTTTGGGGCAGCCCCCTCTGCTCCGCTGCCTTTTGTTCCTGCGCGCCGCCGGAGCGGGATCCCCTCCCGGGAAGGAGCCGCTCGGCACTTCCCGGGCTCCGTCTGTGCCTGCACGCCCGCCTGAAGGGCATCCTCCTCCCGCGGTGCTGCTCTGTCAGAGCTGCCGGGAAAGGGATTCTCCCCTTCTCGCAACAGCTCCACACTGCTTGCTGGTCTCCAGTGCTGCCTCTCCACTGAGCTGGACTTACCGTGTGTTAATTCCTTCACAATGTATGCGGGTGTCCCTGCACCCTGGAGAAGGATTTCCTTATTGACTTGCCGACTGTGCTGCGGCCAGGTATTATTTACATCACCAAAGATGTGCCTGTGTAAATCTGCCCGCACGGCTACAGCGCGGCTGCTCCCAGAGCCCAGTTCGTGCAAACTTTAATTGCAGCAGGCGATGTTGTGCCGTGGTCCATTTGCGCCAGGGCGGACCGGCGCTCCGGGGGAGCCTCGCCGGGGCGGGCGCGGGTCACGCAGGGAGTGCTCCTGCTGGTTCACGGGAGGAATCGGAAACAAAAATGAGCAAACAATGGAAATGAGTTTGTGTGGGTTCGTTTTGTTTTTTAAAATTCCGGCATGGTAACGTCTGTCATGGGCACAATAAATCGGGCACCGACCCCTCGGTTTTCTCCGGCACAGCCCACTTATCAGCCGGTAAACAACATGAACTGTGATCACTTTGCAGCCGAAAATATAAGGCCTTGCAGCCCCGGCTGCCGGAGCGTTACGTGTCATTAAAGTAGCTCTCTTGGAGGAGAGGGACTGTCCCAGGAGCTGCAAAATCTATAAACACTTTTCTGATTGGTTTAAAAATTTAGACACAGGAAGCGGATGGTATCTAATAACAGACAAGTGGAGACACTGTTGTCATGGAAACTGAGAAGACTACCCCCCCCCCCCCCCNNCACCCCCCCCCCCCATGTATTTAAAAAAAAATAGGCAAAAGAAAAAAGTCTGCATATCATCAGAAATGCCTGCAGACCGCTTTGGCTGCTGTTGCCTTCCCACAGCATCTGTTGAAACCTGAGAACATGCCTGTCAAATCAAGGTCATTTTACAATAAAACCCCGCACTGCTGTCTCCCTCTCTCCTCTCTGGACATTGTCCCGCACTTTCCACCCAAGGAGTTGGGGAGATGCAGCCACCTGCCCCGTGCCCACCGGGCTGCCCTGTGGTGGGTGCCCTGCCCCAGCCTGGCCTGCTGGGGGAATCTGAGGAAAGGCTCAAAGCGGGAGAACCATGGGGCTTAAAAGCTAAAAGTAACAAGGGATGACTTTTCTTTTTTAATCAAATGATCAGGCAATGTTCCTTTCCGTGGGGATCTATGGACCTGGGAGAAAAAGTTGGGATTGGTCTCCCTTGCTTCTTTTGTATTAGAAAGTTACATTAAAATGTAATGATTTGGACTTGAATATTCAGGGCATTTCACAAATCTGCCTCACCTATAAAGGAGAAAAAAAAAGGTGGCAAATGGCTCTGGGAAGCCCTGTGCAATTACTTTTAACAAAAAAAATCACAGTTCAGTTATAGCATGCTATTTGAGGACAAAAGCAGAGATATGAGAATAAAATATACTTCATTGCTGCTGAATGCAGCATGAGAAAATCAGACTATTATTGTGGTAAATTGAAGTTTTACTTTGCTGGACTATTGAAAGTTTATTGCGTGTGAAAGGAGAGAGCTATTTTGATTTTGGAGCAGAAGAGATGTATTTCACAGCAAACTCACAAGAAAGGTGTTAATATTTTTGCTTATTTTCTTGGGCAGCACCCATTGATTTCAGATGTTTGTGATGGAAAGATGTCTTTGAGAAGTCACTGCATTTTCTCCAAAACATTTTCTTTTCTTGGTCCCTTTAATCTTCATTTTGCAGTGACCAAGCTGAGAAATAGCACTGTATAAATCACCAGTTTGAAATCTTAAATGACTGCTTTGACCTCTGTTGCTTCTTTGCTTGCGTATTTCACTTTTTGCATTATTATTTCTTAAGAGTACCTCAGACTGGTGAGCAGGTCTTACACATCAGTAAGTAAATCCTGCAGAGTGCTGAGGTGAAGGTGCTCAGTGCCATCTCCACCCACGCCCTTGGATCTTGCTGTCTGAAAAACCCAAGGCCTGTCTTTAAAACCTGGTTGCAGGCAGGGCAAGGTGAAGTGATGGTAGAGCCAGGGGGAGCATTGCATGCTTCTGCTTGAGGAGTCCCCATTGGCATCTGGGCTGGCACTGGGGTGCAGGAGGTGGGACCTCTCTCTCTGTGTCGGAGGGAGGCTTAGGAAGTTGGGCAGTTGTTTAATCCAGCTCACATCTGATTAGCCAGATGCCGCTTTTAATTGCTGTAGAGTTCAATTGGAGAAAGTTTGGCTTAGTAGCGAAAGTGTGCTTGCTTCTAGAAGCGAATTTCCTGTTGTCGGGAGCGCCCTTATCGGCAGGAAGGTTTGCTGGCAGGAAGCGTGTCGGTTACTTGTTTTTACACATTGAAGGAAGTGATCTGGATTAGGTACCTTCTAGATTTACCCTTCATCAGCCTCTGTGTTGGTGCTACTTTATTTATCTCTAATGGTTTTAGTTTGCAAAAGTTTTATGATGTCAGGCGTTTCCAAGGGAAATGCAAGAAGTTAAATGCTTGTGTTGTCCTGTCATTTTTTTGCCTCTCTGGGTTACATTTTCAAAAGTGTCTAATTTGCAATTTATACCTTTTGAGCCTCATTACTGGTACTCAGATGGGCTTTTCTTTTTCTTACCCCCTTAGAATGAAAGATCAAAAAATACACCAGTTATTTTACTAATAAGAGCAATCTTTACACTTCTGAACTGCCTTTCATCATGGATCATAAATCACTTTACAGAAATTAATGTTCTAATATCCACAGAAGTTGTATGAGCAGAGGAAGCTGAAACTTAGCATTTCACATGGACTGTACAAAGTTGCAAGGCAAATTAGGAGCAGAGCTTGGAGTCACATTAATTGCCCCTTAATTAGCTATTGCTAATGAATTAAAACTTTGAAAATGTGTTTGTCTTTCCTGAGTGCACTCACACTAGTGCACCAGTGCAGTGTGCATGTGTTTGGGATATGGGGCCAGGGGTGAGAATATAAGCAGTGATTCCAGAAAATGCCAGTCGTTTACTGGTCCCTGCCCAGCATAGCATGGCTGGGATGCCAGACTGAAGGTTTGTAAGACTAGACGCAGCTTTGGATGAAGGTCCAGACCAAAGGTGATGGCTGTTGTTTAGGTCTGTGTGTTCAAGTAAGCAGGAAGGTTCAGGGAAATAAACATTTCTCTGATGTTGGTTCACAACAGTTTTTGTGGTGCTAATCTGAAGTTTCGCAGAGGATTTTGAGGAGGAAACATGGAAAAGTTACCTAAACCTGTAAGAAGCTGCCTGGCATGCTGAATAGTTTCAAGTAATGTAGGTAGCTTCAAGATTTTTGGTGTAGGACATGTCTAGGTGTTAAGCACTGTTCCTGGCACAAGAAGCTGCCAGGGCTGTCCAGAAGCCCAAGCATGGCTGGAACAGAACTGTCCCAGCTGATGCTAGAATTTGTAATGAAACTGCATTTGCCTTGTTACCTGCCCTTATGGGCAAGCCAAAGTAAAACTGTAACAAAATAAAGGGAAAAAAAAAAAGGAAAAAAAAGGTATTCCAACAAATCAGCATTTAATTTAAATGTAAAACTTACGGTTGTGTTTTTTCAGAAATGATCAGCTGATTCTGGGAAACCAGGCTGAAGCTCTGGAAGGCAGGACAGTTTTTGGGAAGTGATTCTCTCCTAGGTTTTGAAAATTCTCCATTTAAGGTGCCTGAAGTTGAGCTGCCAAGCACCAGGTACTCAAATCCTCCCTAACCACACTGTAAGACTTTCGGTGCCTTTATTATTCTTGGGACTTTTAAGTGATCTGAGCTGAATCTAGTTGTCTAGCTGAAAGTTTGCACCTTGGATGCCTGCATGGCCCATGAGGAAGTGAAGCTCCCTGTGCCATTTTTTCCCCTTAAGGATGGGCACAAAGCAGTGGGATAGCCCTGCTCTGGAGGTGACCAGCGAGGAGGGTCTGGGGAATGGCTAAAACTCGCCACAGCTGGACATAACTTTGAGGTGGTTCGAGTCATATAGGGCCACCCTTGTGTTAGCCCCAGTGCTGGTGGCCACTTGCTTGCCAGGGGTCAGGTTTTCCCCACCACTCTCAGGGAAGAATGCGAATGATAAACCTTACAAAACTCTCCATAAAGTGCATCTATTCCATATCTGCAAAAATTGGACAGAATAAGTCTGCTGGAGGTGAAGCTTCTACTTATTATGCTGGACAGTATTTTGTTGCTCTTTCCTTTTATTTCTCTTGTCTGTAGTCTAAGAGTCTCTGCTGGAGATGGCTTTCTCTATGTCAGCACTGACTGTAGGACAGACAGATGGCAAGGCTGTGACCTCTGGTCAGGCTCGGTAGGTGCCACTGAATGGAAAGGTCTGTCTAGATGTTTGACACTGTTTTTTCCCCAACATTAGCAGGAATTTACATCAATGCTAGTTGATACAGTGAAATTTCCAACCTGAACGTTTTTACCTTTTAGTGAAAATAGGGTCAAACCAAGTAAAGACAGGCATTATTTCAGGAGTGGGATGGTTTTGGCCTACACCAGCTTCTTCCTTTGCTTTCCTTGCACACGCTGGGTTGTGGTGGGACCCTGCACTGAACTGTTTGTTCAGATCAAGTGTGAGGTTCCCTGGTGGGTTCCTAATGGCAAACTGCTTACCTGCCACCTGTTTGCTGATGGAGCCCACTCACCATGTCTGGACATACTTATTTTTGTTGCAAGGGAATACACCAGGCTTCCTAACAGACAGGACTTTGTGTACAAGGCAATCCAAGCTGGACTCTGGAAAGTGTTTCACAGAATGGCAGCTTCATTGGAAATTGCTTCTGAATGCTGTTTGGCAAACCTCTTGCTCTTTTTAGTGTAGTTCTCTGCCAGACCTGTGCTGGACCTGCTGACCCGAGCAGTGGCCTTGCATCTTCTGTGGCCCTGTCTCCCGTCCCAGGCTTGCCAAGGCCCCCTCTCCAAGCCCTGGCAGCTCTACACACCCTGGTACAGAGTTGCTTTCTGCTCTGTCTCTTGGGCTTTGTAGAGAGGCCAACCTTTTCCCTGGATAAAATTGGCTTCCAGCACAGCACACAGATGTGAACTCCCTAGCCCGACCCATCCATGCAGGGTCCTGCTCTCAGTAAGATCTTCTTGTGGCCAGTTTATTTGCTGTCCAGGCTTGCTGTGGAGGGAAGCAGAGGCATTAGAGAGGCTAGGAGAGGTTACTAGAAGTGGGAGGAAGTTGTAGGTCTGACCCATCCAGAGCTAATTGAAGTATATCTCATTTTACCCCCAACTCCAGCATGTTTTGAACTGGGTTTTACAGTAGATCATTTGTAGAAGCTACTCAATTAATATGCTAATTTTAACACCAGATTTTGTAAAGCTTTTATGTTGGAGGTGGTGAAGGGATCCAAATGTTTTGATCCTATTTTTATCATTATCTTCACTGAGTCTTTCTTACTCTGTGCTTTGCAGAGAGGAGTGAAATTTTAATAATTCACTAATATACTTTCACTTCATTAACATTTTATCATTCTGGCATAGTGCATATGCTGAACTCCTTAGCACTCTCATTAAAAGCTTGATCTTGGCCCCACACTCTCACATCCCTCCAGGTGTGGAAAACCCTAAACACAGGTGCTATTCTGCCTTTTGGAAAGAGCTTTTCACTTTTCCCAATAGATAGTAAACTGAGCAAAACATGTAGGATTTGGTTTTTTGTGAATTTTTAGAGTTTCTTTTGTGTTTCTTTTGTTTTATTTTTGTTGGCTTTTTCTTTGGTTGCCTTTTTTTTTTTAATGAACTGGAAACATTTATACAAAGATAGCAGCAATGGTTAGGTTGGAGCCACTAGGTGCCAAGCCTCCAGCCATTACAAAACTTAAGTGTGGTCTAGAGAGTGTGAAGATGCAGGGTGTTACTGTGATATCAATTACATCATTTTATACTGTGGCATGTTTTGTTTAAACAGAGATTTGTACTGGTATTAAAATGGTTATGAAACTTTCAGGTGCCTTACATGGGATAGCACAGTGTTTGGTATTAGGAGGGTACAAATAACATGTAACTTTTCATGTAATCTTGGTGATTTAGTACATAAATTTGAAGGTGTGTGCCCACCTTGGGTTGAGCACATGCTTTTAATTGTGTCTGAATTTGAAATTGGTGTTCAACTTTCATGGCAACACTCCTTATTTTTTCTTCTTTTATATTTATTTTATCATAAAATAAATCTCTTAATTAGTGCATGATTTGTTACTGTTAATTAAATACTGTTAACACACCAGATTATTGCAGGCATATTCAGAAAGCTTAAGAAGCCAAGCATGGCTGAGGAGTGGGCAATGGGTAGATACATGAGGCTGGAGACTGGAAGGGAACCTTCTGAGCTGGGAGCAGTGGAGAGCTAAGGGACATGTAAGAATTTCAGGAGGAGTCATGTTTTGAAAAGTGTGGCTGTTTGGAGTCAAGAGGGCAAGAGATCACAGTAATAAATATGGGTGATCTTGAGAGAACTGGCTGAAGGTTTTTATTTGTCAAATAGAATATATTTGCTTTTAGAGGCACCAGGACAGAAACTTACCTGTTGTAAATTGGTATAATGCCATTGGAGTTAGTGGAATTACTCTTAGACCAGCTGATGGTCTGTCTGGGGGGTATTACAAGAAGAGTGAGGATGTGAAGAATGGGGGAACTGGAAGAGGTTATAGGCCTGGGCAACAGGGAGGGTGGAAGTTTGTTCAGAAGTGATAGAGAGGCTGGGCAAGCAAAGGAAGATCACAAGGTCCATTGCAGCTCTGTTCGGTTTGATTTGACCATGAGATGCCCAACAACAGATGTCAGCAAGGCAGGCAAGAGATGGGCTTGACTGGAGAGGAGAGTCAGTGGCAGAAAGTACATTTCACACTGGCACAGTAGTAATTGGTGACAAAGTGAGTAAGATCACACATGGACTTGGGGTGTGTGTGGGACAGGGCAGGGCCACAGCAGGAGCTGGGGGAGAGGGCACGGAGTTACAGAAGAATCACTGGATGAGGATGAAGAGGATCAGAAGACAATGGCTCAGGAAGTCAAGATGGGACAAACACCTTTCAGTCTGGAAGGAGAAATAGAGAAAACCATAAAACATTACTTAGGAGCAAGGAGAGAAAGGGAATGGCATTGACTTCTTTAGAAACATGACCTGTGAGTAATCTCTACTACAGTTAGTAAACTTTGAAGAGCTGAGCTGTGAATAAGTTACATATTCACTGGTATGTCTAATTTTTCCCCTTCTCGCTTCTGTTGTTACAACGTAGTCTCCTGTAATGGTGGTGCAACAGAGGTAAATGTCTTGGGGGTGGTCACAGCAGTGTCACTAATGGGCGCTGCACTGTGTGGTGCTGCCGCAGCTGTGCCGTGCTCTGCACCTCACTCTTCTGGGGTGAAGTGGCCGTGTTAGCCATGGTTCACCCTGGGGAACGCCAGCCCACTGCTGTGCCTGCTGCAGTTGGGATCCTGGGGCAGGTGCTGCAGTCAGATTGTTGCTCAGGAATCAAAGAGTGCTGGAGAGTCACAGGGTTCCAGTTAAATATATGGGCATTGTAGCTGCATAGCCAGACCCCAGATGTTAGAGCCCATGTGGGGAAGTGGGGCAGTGCTGAATGAGTGGGTGGGCTCCCCTTGATCTGCCATGTCTGTCGAGAGCAGGGATGGGGCTATGATGAAGAAGGTCTGAGGGAGATATTGCACCTTCAGTTTGCATTGTGACTGAGCGGGAGATCTCACTTGGGATGTATTTCGCCATGGAGTAACTTTGTGTGAGGAGAAAGAAAACAGAGATTGGAAAAAAATGAGGTAAAATGTGGGGAAAATGAGCTAAAATATAGTTAAAAAAGAGAAAAAAATTAGAAATCAGGCATGTGTGTTAGAATGGTCACGTTTCTTCACAGGCAGGTCTCATTACTGGAGCAACTTCAACCCATATTCACAGTCTGGGGTCCAGTGCAACCACTGGAAACAGAATGACTGTAAATAGGATCAGTTTAATTGTACCAAGGCAAGGGAAAAAAAGTGAAGAGTGAAAAGTAAAGTGTTTTAAAAATGCTTCTGTTTTTTGTAAGCCAGGGTACCCTTTCTGGCAGATGGGGACATTCCCATTCCATGTTGATGACTCTGGGGATCTCCCAGTCCCACCTCAGAAGCAGCCAGACTGAGGTGGAAAGTCAGTGTCTTTAGAAAAAGAAAGCATTTTGGCTTTCCAAGTGGAATGATTTCTTTCCTTTCTAGTTGTATTGAAAGCATGTGTTACTGCCATTGCAGCAGTTTGAGATAAAAGACTGAGTATCATGAAGCTAAAGTAGCTGAGAGATGTCTCCTGGGAAAAGCAGGGAAAGATGTGGTGAGTTCAGAGGCACAATAATGGATGTGAAGCCTTTCACCATGGGTCACTCAGGTGGATTGATCCCAGAAAGCAGTAGTTCCCCTTTTGCAATGCCTTTCTGTGGTTGTAAAACCAAGGGGCTCGTGCCTGCTCCTGGCCCCATGCAGTCACCAGGAGGTGAACTGGTGTGTACTCTGGCGGTGGCCTTGCTCTGCTTCCTCAAGGGCTGGCAAGGAGGCCACATACCCTCAGTCATCACTCAGGATGATTAGAGACCATTGCTATAGGTTTTCTGATGGTTTGTGCCTGTTCTGTAAGGCTGGAGAATTGTACAGAAGCACTGAAGGGATGAAGCAGATGAGAGGGCCAGGGACAACTATGTAGCCGCCGCAATCCCCTTTTTAGGAGTATAATTCTACAATACTAGTGGCATTTTTTTAAAACAGAAAAGTAATGTTATCTTTCCTCCAGGGGCTTCTTGACGCAGCCTTTGCTATGCTGATGATAAGAATAGTATTAGTCTTCCCCACTTGCCCTTTCTCCCTTTGAGGGTTATGTCTCAAGCTGATGGACTCTGACCATTCCCTGTGTGGTCTACACTTGGTTTATTCAGGCTAGGCTTCCTTCCTTCTTGCTTTTTTGTGTTCTTTGTTCAAATGGGAATGCTTGTTCATGGTGTGATGTGGGCACTTCAGACATTGCTTTGAAATCTGGAGCAGGATTTTTTTTAATGGTAATTTTCTTTCTGAGTTTGTGTTCAGTCTTGGTACTCTTAGTTACTGCTAGTTCTGTGGGGGTATGAGCTGGAACCACTGAGCAGCAGGGATCTGAAGCAGCCTGGTCTCTCATAGACAGTGTGGAAAAAGTTTCTCTTTCTGACCCCAAAAACCTACAGTCTATGTAAGGTATTTGAAGCAAAAATTGCCCCAGTATAGAAGTCTCTACACCGATATAATTATTTAGCCTGTTTTCATATTTCACATGTTTTATTTAAGCTGCTGTCACCTACTAATAACATAGGAACATTGGGGAAATTTGAACATTATGCACGGTGTTATTGGCATTTCTCAAGCAGGTGCTACTGGCCTGCTTACATTCAATGGATTTCTTACTGTCAAAAACACTTTTAACACATGAATGAATGGGCAGAAAACCACCTAAATATTGATTAATTTTGGCAGAAACTTCCCTCCCACCTCTTGCTCATTCAAAACAATGATCATGAAGGCAGCAGGATTCAGTTGATGGGCTATTGGGAAGGGCTTGTTCTATTTCAAAAGTAAAGCTTTGCTTTGATAGAGGCTCTTAGGTGCTAGTGCTAGGAATCATAGAATATCCTGTGTTGGAGGTGATCCACAAGGATCATTGAAGTCCAGCTCCTGGCCCTGCACAGGACAGCCCCAAGAGTCACACACACCATATGCTTGTTGAAATGTTTCTTGAAATCCGTCACGCTTGGTGCTGTGACCACTTCCCTGCGGAGCCTGTTCCAGTTCCCAGCTACCCTCTGGGTGCAAAACATTTCCTAATATCCAACTTAACCCTCTCCTGACACAACTTCAGGCCATTCTTTCGAGTCCTATCACTGATCACCGCAGAGAAGAGATCAGTGCCTGCCCCTCCTCTTCCCCTCACAAGGAAGTTGTAACTGCAATGAGGTCTCCCCTCAGTCTCCTCTTCTCCAGGATGAACAGACCAAGTGACCTCAGCTGCTCCTCATATGGCTTCCCCTCAAGGCCCTTCACCATCCTTATGGTGAAAGCGTCCTTTGGATGCTTTCTAATGGCTTTATATCTTTCTTATATTGTGGTGCCCCAAACTGCACACAATATTCCAGGTGGGGCTGCCCCAGTGCAGAGCAGAGCGGGACAATCCCCTCCCTCGCCCGCCTGGCAATGCTTTGTCTGATGCCCCCCAGGACAGGGTTGGCCCCCCTCGCTGCCAGGGTACTGCTGACTCAGTGTATTTATTGTTGACCAGGATCCCCAGGTCCCTTTCTGTGACACTGCTTTCCAGCTTCTCATTCCTCAGTCTGTATGTATTTCCAAGGTTGCCCTATCCTATATGCAGAATCTGGAATGGATTGATTGTTTCCAAATGCAAGGAACAAGAAGTTCAGCCCAGGTGAGGAAGTGCCTTGTCTTCTACAAGTGTTGAGGCAGGCAGTATGGCACTTAGGGAAGTTGTTTCTTCTGGTGCCAGTGTGGGCATAAATGCTGGCAAAAATTGAAGCTTGTCCTTTTTCATGCCGATCTATTGACTGTGATAGTCTTAGCTGATTTCAATGAAGATTTTGCCTCAGCAGATAGCATGGCATTTGATCATGTAGGTTATTACATATCAAATCCACCTTTGTGTATTCATGAGGAGTTCCCAAGGGATGCAGTGGCAGTTGCTTCTAGTTTTATGGATGCAGAATTTGATGCTCCATCACCATCACTGATATAGTGATGGTGATAATGGTTATCATTAACTTGTATTCCACTTGTCTTGTGGTGATAAACTCTGATGTCTAGAGACTGCTGAACCCAGGCAGCAGCCTTTCACCAAGTTACCATCATCAGGTCTCTGTATTGGCTACCATGCTGTACAGAACTGCAAGAGGATAGTTGTCTTTATATTTAATTGGCTAAACCTATTAAGGAGGATACAAGCAGGCATGGACAGTGGGATCATTGAAGACTTTTTAAATAGCTAATAAATAGCTAATAAAGCTAACCCCCTTTAAATTCCTAAGTGTCAGTCTAAAGAATTGCTTTGTCTATGAGCTTCAGAAGAAGAAAACATGGTTACATTACAGAAATGCATGTAAGGAGTTTATTACAATATGTTAATTACCACTGCCAATAGTTATCCATTATTGTTAAAGCAATTTCCTTCAAAGTAAAATAATGAAATGTCAGTTTTCCTGTGTCTTTGTCAGACAGAAGCCCAAGAAGATATTCCTGTTCCACTTCTATCCTGTGGTATAAAGTAATGCAACTCCACTGAAGTCAGAGGTGGATAGCTGTGGGGAAGGCGTCTTCCTTTTTTTTTGCTAGAGAGCTTTAATGCAACATTGTTTTATTTCTGCACATTAAAGTTAATAACACAGCAAGTGTATTTTGGAGTTAAGTCTTTCTAGGATCTCTATATGTTAAATAACTGCAAACAAACTTTATAGTCGCTCTATAGGCCCTCATGATATATCATTTTGAGCTCCCTTCTATCTATTACGTTTTATCTGCCTGCAAAATCCATTTCTAATTCTGGCCATATCTCCTTTGCGATCATTTGCCAGAAATCTATTCCCAGGATTCTCCTTATTTTAGCGAAATATCTCTTCTTCAGCACCTTTCCCAAGGTGGCTGATCTAATCAGGGCACTATCAGTTATCACTTCTCATTTCCTTTGCTAGCTCTGTCAAATGCAATGCACAGCCTAACAAAGTGACATTCAAATACTCTCAGTGACCAAGGCTATTTCCCTCACTTTTATTCTGCAAAACTGGAATTGTATGCAGCTTCTTAAGCATATCCCTTTCCTCCAGGAGTGTAACTTGTAAAATACATTGTGGGAAGAGTTAATGTGAAGAAGGTGAAATAGCTGCCTCTTTATTTATCACAGGTAGGTTCCATTGGTAGTGACCATCTGGATATTAAATCCCACATCCACAACTTCTTTTTTTTTTCAGGTAGAGAAGAGCAATGCTTCATTCCTACCAACCATGTGAGAGTCCTACTTTGCCATCAGAGAAATGAAATTTGTTACCTCCCTGTTGCTAACCTCCTTTCTTGTCTGTTTCCATACCGTATTTCTCTTAAATGACTGTATGCAAAGGTCAGCACACATCAAACAGGGTGTTTTTCTCAAATAAGAAGTCACCTGTGTAGTTGGATCCTCAGTTAAGGTTAAATGTGGTTTCTATGGACACAGGTCCAGCAATAACATCTTTTTTTGGCCTCTATTTTTTTTCCCTTGGGTGACAAACCTCTTAGTGTTATCTTAGATTGCTATCACCGACTAATGCTTGTTTTAATAAGTGTGTGGCTGACTATTCCATCCGCTCTGGATGATAAAGTTGTCCATGTGCGTCCTCACAGCCCTTCCTGCTTTGCACCATTTAACACATGCTGTCACGAGCCCTGCTTTGCTGCAGTCTTGTTTCTCTCATTGTTTTTTGCGAGGGCTGGAGCCTAAATCCTGCTTTTTTGGAGGAGAGCAGGGAGCAGGCTTTCACCAGGCCAGCTAGGAGTGTGGGAAGAGCCCTCTCTGTGCACCTGTCCTGGTTGCAGAGCACCATGCAGTGCAACACTTACTTGGTGCTGCAAGTTTACTGCGAGCAGCTCAGCTCTTGATTTCTTTTGAAATCCATACCACCAGTTTTTTGGGTCTTTTTTTCCCTCCACTGTGTGAGTCAAATAAACCTGTCTTGCAGTCTGCAGCCAATCAACATGTGTATTTTCGCTGTATCCTGTTACAGGTTGCAGAATTGAGTTTTTAAGTTTCAGACAGTAAGAGGAAAAATTAAGAAAGAGGTTTTAAGCTGACAAAAAGAACAGTCTGATTTGTTGTTTGTGGCCCAAGGTATAACACCGACCAGGTGCTCTGTGTTTCAGCTCTTTGGCATGTATTTTGGTGAGCCGTATCCCAGACTGGCAAACTTCCATGGCAGGGTGTTTGCAGTCCCTCTTGGCTGTCCCTTGGACACTGTCCCTCTGTTTGGCTGTGGAGCTGCAAACTGGGGAGCATCTGCCCTAGCAGGAGATGGCAGAGTGAGTGTCTGGGTGTCCTTAAATGGTAGTTTCTAGTGCAGCTAAATAACAGGGATGGTGTCTAATGGCTTAAAAAGCTGCTCATTGCTGCGTTTTTCCCCAGCTATTTCTTCACTGTAAGAAGGTAGAGAAATCTGTGTTAAAATAATAATTAAATGCTGACAGTACTGAATTTCTACCCAGCATGAGTTGGCGGCAGTTACAAACCAAAACATTAGGTCATTAAAGAAAAAAGAAAAAACTTATTAAATACCTCTGTACATTTTTATGATTAGCTATTCTTAAAAAGAGCATGTGGCTATAATAGAAGGGTGTACTTGACAGCCACAATTTTTTTTGGGGGAAAGATAAAATACTCAAGTTTTAATGTGTATATATGTGTGTTTGAAAGGATTTCTTGCTGATCTTAGCTATGAGCCACCACAAAATCTGCCTGCCAGGAAATATGTGAAATCCCTTCAATGTTATGTTTCTGGAGAGAACAGTTAACAATGACTAATGCACTCAGGGTTTTGTTTTGGTCTCTTTTTCCTCCTCTCTGGCTAGACAGATCTGATTTTGCGCTTGAGAGTTGAACAGCCATGGTGGACTGTAGTGTTGGTGGACAGAAGCACTGCAGGGCTCAGTGGCCATCTGCAGTGTACATCCTGCAGACAGAGATAAAAGGATTTCTGCCCCAAAGAACAGTGGAGAGGTGTGTCAAGTTGGATGAGGATTCAAAAGGGGGTGAAAGAGTGGTGTTGGGTACAGAATCCCTCTTTGCTCCCTGCCCACTCGTGGCCAGATGTACACTGCTCTTAGAGGTAGACTGGAGCTGGGTTTCTTCTATTAAAGCATTGTTGGCTGAGGAGACTGAAGAGGAAAACTTGTCAAAAGGTGCATTTATAGGTTGCCACTTCTTACCATCTGTTTCTTCCTTTGATGCGCTCTATCATATTTGCTCCAGTGTACTCCATAGCAGTATTTTAGGGGCTGATATCTACAGCACATGTGTGTCTGGAGCTCATTCCAGGTCTTCTTTAAGGAATGTTGGTGGAGCTAGCAAGGAGAGGAGGAACCAGAGCTGTGGGGGAACTTGGACCACTGCAGCAGAGTTGTGGCTGCCACTGGCCCTGCAGGAAGCCCTGAAGCTTGAGAGGGATGCTGAATATCCTTTGTCCAAGTGCCAGGAGCATCTCTGAAAGCCATATGACATCTGTGGCCAAAACATACTTCCCAAGCATATTCTGAGTGTGGAAGGATGTCCTGGCTGCTGTGGCTACTGCTTCCATCATATCAGACCCACTCATTGTCTGTCGTATGTGTATTATGGTGCCAGCCCTGTGAGACACCTCAGGGTCATCCTTCCCTTTGCCCTCCTTCTGGCCCTTCTTTGCACACTTGTATTTGAGAAACAGAAACAGGGGAGTAAGAGAGAATATTTGTAAGTTATTTCAGACTATTCTGTTTTTCAAAGGTGTGTCATAGCATAACACAACTTTTTCCTGTATTAATGTACTCCTTTGAGTACTATTGCTTTTAGGTTGTAGTGTTGCAGCAGTATAGCCTGAGCACATCAGTTATTTGGAGGTGGGCACAGGTACTCCAGCAAGCCTGGCCTTTGCTTAGGAGTTGGATCCTGAGCTCCCTGAAAACACCCTGGATTTGGAAAGCAGAGGAAAAGGCATATTTCTGCAAATGTCAGAGCAGTGATTTTTTGCAATTAAGTCTAGTGACCAAGAGCAACAGAAATTTTTGGCTGTATTTCTCTCCTGTACGAAGATGTGCCAAACAAAGAACAGATGGGGTCAGGGGTCTGCCCATGGTTGTTTGGGTCTTGGGCTGCCTCCATCCCAACCCTGGCAGGAGTCTGCGTGACCTGCTCTCATGTCTGCTGCCTTTGCTGCCCTGAAGCTCCTGCCTCGGTTACAATCCTGCAGAGAGTGGCTCATGCCAGGATATTTCTTGCAATGTTCTGTGGGGGAAATTAAAGTCCCTCTCCATGAGGACCCTTCCTCATGAGAATTGGCCACCGTAAGACTTTAGTGACAGAAAGTGGCTGTGAGAGCCTGGCTCTCATATCTCCAAGTTCATGGGTCCTTGTAATACTAGCACTGGGTTGAGACAAAGTATTTCTCTCCTGACGTTAATGTTCTTGACCCTATAGAGTGGAAGGTAGCCAAGCAGTTACAGGCCATTAATCTCCAATTGCTCTTGTCAGGTATTGTATTCATTAATCCAGGGCCAAACAGTGGTTTGGTTCTCAGCATGGACCATGATAAGATGTTTTTATCTCCTGGTTAGTGCCAAGTATCTAGTTAGTAGTTTTTGCAGCCCTGTAGACAGATGCCCTTGAGTTTCACCAGTCGCTGCACCAAAGCTAAAGCTCAGCATTGGTTCATCCACTAAATATGCCTTCAGAACCAGCTCCTTTTCCTGTGCTTGGATGGATGGTTCAGGGAAAGCTGGCTGATGCACAGGTACCTGTAAAGAGGGGCTGCCTGCTTTTAGGTCTCTGTGGTGCACCATGTAGTCCAAGCCACCCAAGAGGCAGCTCACAGACAGCTCTCCACTATGCAGGCTGCTTTTTCACCCTGTGACCTCTGTGGGCACAGCTGGAAAGGAGGCGGGATGTGTACTTTCTATACACACTGATTTTACTGCTTCAGTTTGCAGTGGAGGAATGCTCTAGGCATCCCGTGGCAGAAATTCCCCTTTTTCTTGGATGCTGCCCAAGGGTTACTCATCAGAACAATAATTGCTAAAAAATAAGGATGCTGAGCACTGAGACTTATGGAGTGCTTTGATAAGCCAGGCTGTGATGATTGTCTATAGAGGGGTGTCCTTTTGTTGCTTGAATGGCTATAAAAGGCTTCAATAGCCTTTCTCTGGCAAACTGCTGGTACGCATAGCTGGAAGTTTGTCTGAGTGAGTTTTGAAAGCTCAGTTCCACCATACACTTATGATCTCTGGCTACTCCTGAGGTGGAAAATGTGTATGTTTTACTGTGTTACATTCTGCCTGCACCCTTCTGTATGGAAATCTTATTTGAAAGTATAAGAAAAACAAGAAGGAGGAATGTGGAGCTGTTTCAACATAGCAAAAAGCATTTTCTTCCTACACAGTGCCATTTTAGAGAGGGAACAGCTTCTCCTCTAGTTCTGTTTTGGTCTAGGTCTCTCTCTTCTGAGATTTAAGCATATGCTTATATCAGTTCCTCAGCTGGTGTGTATTTGTTGACATAATATATCTACTGACAATGCGCCTGATGTGTTTGCTGTGCACCTTCAAATTTAGCAGAGTCCTCAGGTTTTAAACATGGTCCTTTAACAGAGCTGTAACATGAGGGCATTAGAGGGTTTTGGTTTTGTGAGAAGACCATTGACATAAATATCAACAGGAAAGGAAAAAGATGAGGAAGTTGCTTTTTATCCAGACATCTATAGGATTTTTTTTGCATTTCACAAAGCAATTGCCCTTATTCAGCAGATGGGGACCATAATGCTCCAGGTGGCTGGATATCCCCTAGCAGTTGGTGGCACTCCTGGAGCAAAATCCAGATGTGCTGGGTATCTGTGAAGAGTTGGCAGTGCAAGACCTGTCCTTCTCTTGGAGAGCTGCCTGCAGCTGGAGGCAGGTTCATGCTGGGGGGCCACACAGCACGCTCTGCCTTTGCAGCTGGCGCTGCTTCTGATCCAGGCAAAGCAGGGATTTCCAGATGTGCGTAGGTAAGCTGGAGCACAAATCCATTGAAAATCCGTGTGTGTCCAGTTAAGGGGTTGCAATCACTCACAGACCATCACTCTACTCAGCAGAAATGGAAAGGAGCACGTTTGGGAACTGTTGGGACTGCTGGGCCTGGCCAGAGCAGGCTTTGATTTCAGATTTTATTTGTCCATGGATTTTTTTTCTGAAATAGCATTTGAGGAGGTGGGGTAGCAACTTTAAACTCTATTCAGGCCACCTGTGAAGATGTTGTTAATCCTGGTCCTAATGAAATATCTCAATGACTTCTGAAGATCCTGGGATCATCTCTGGTAGGCTGACCTCATCGTCTCTGTTAGATACTCTGTAAGAGACTCTGTCAGGCCACAGGAATGTAGTTCTCTAATTTTCGTTGTCTTGATTGCTCCTGTTGTCCTGGTTTTGTTTTCTGTTTCCCCCTAAATCCAAGCATTGTTATGTTTTCATTCTATGTCCAATACATGCATTCTTTTGCTAATGAAGAAAAGGAAATGATCATGCTCAGATTCTGGTCTTTGAAAAACAAGAGCATCAACTTGGTTCTGTTTTATTTTTGGACAGGTTACAAGGGATAATGTTGACCTTGTCTGAAGATAAATGAGTACTGTTATACTGGGAGTTTACCAAGTGCAAAGTGATTTGGAAATAAGCATGTTTTTTAACTATAAAATTTAAAGGCATCAAATATGCTGAAGTGATTTTGGATGTAGTGCTTGGGACTCTTTTTCCCCTCCTGTTCTTCAGTTTTGTGCTACAAAAGAGCAGTTTTTTGAAACTGTTGAAATAAGGAATGCCTAAATTGTGTTATTTGGGTGCAAGATTTCAAGCTAGTTCAACTCATAGTAGGACCAATCTCAAGTAAGCCCTTTAGGCTGATGCAGGTGACTTCCTGCCATATTTTATGTAGTTTGATTTTGTTACAAAATTTCCACTTGTTTATCTGCCCTGCTATGATTTTTTTGTGTATTGTGAAAGGTACATCAGTCACAGTTTCTTTGCAGACCTCCATTGTACCAACTGCCTTCCTGCCACAGTTGTTCCCATTGTTTGGGTAAGGCAACCACGAAGGATTCCCATCCCATTATGCGTTCTCTGCTACTGCAGCTTGGGGACTACAGTCAAACAAGGTGACTTTGCCTGGCTGGGTCCATGGGAGTGCATGGATTTTGTCTGGGACTATGTAATTGGCAGCTGTGGTGAGGAGACTGAGACTTCAGGGTGTTTTGTCAAATCTTACATGGAATTGCCTGCTTGCTTTTTGTTGGCAGTTCATTGTAAAGCCACAGCTACAAGTCTCACATTATACAGGGCTTTTTTATTTTTTGTCTCTTCTAGGCAAGCTAGGGTGAAATTGTTGGAGCGTGCTCTTATCTGTGGCTCATATCTATCATGCTGTAGACAGAGGTCCTCCCTTCTAAAATATGAAAGATTTCCAGTGAATTGTGTGGAAATTGGGGAAGGAGCAATATTTTTTCCTAGTCTTCTTGTTATTCTCTCATGTAAACCATTCATTGTTTTGCATTAACTGTTCATATTTGAAGATTTCTAAGAGGAGGATTGATACTGTGAACCCTTAAAGAACAAAATTAGGCAAGGTGGAACTGGCTTTGATTGCCTCTTTGCTCTTTTCACTGCACCACAGATGAAAGTGTGTGTTTATTTCTAAAACAAAATCTGAGGCTCACCTGAGTTCAGCTATTTACTTAGAGGAATAAAGTTTCCTTAGAAATGAGGCGGCTATTTAAAAACCTGTGTTGGGCATTTTAATTGCAGTGGGCGATGAATCCTTTGAAGTTTCATTACCTATTATATACTTGATTCAAAAGTTGCCTTTTGCAATAGCTTAAGGTTTTTTCTTTGCCTGAGATTATTAACATTTCGTTTCAAGCTTTGAAAGGAAGACTTTCTGAGCATGATTATGAACATTAGGTTAATGCATAATCCCCACTCAGAGGTTCTCCTAGATTTCCGTGTGCTTGTTTAGAGGCCATTCAAAGGTGCTTAGCTTTAATTGCCATTATGTGAGCACACAGAAATAAGGACTCAAGAGTCTTATCAATTATTCTGTTCACAAATTCATTTTTAGATTGTCTCAGAGCTGTTCTAAGTTAAATTTGCACTGAAGTTACTGGGATGTGTAAAGTTTTTTATCCAACTGGGGAGAAGCTTCTGTTGTGTCCTGATTTAAGTGCTCTGTGGTTATACCTTTTTTGGTCTGCATGTAATTGCTGAAGATTTATTTTCTTTGACATTGTTTTTGAGGGTATTTTACCTGCCTTGCATGTGCAGGTGCAAACTTTTAGCTGCCCACATAGAAATAATACAAGTCTGCTTAGAAATTGCATGAATGCTTGAGTTTCTGTGGCTTTCAGTGAGCTGCAGGATCTTAAATACTTGAGTTGGAAAGGAAAAAGGACCTTGTCTTTTAATAACCTTCTCAAACATTGGAGGGGTAGAACTGGGACAATGAAACTGAAAGGTAGCTGGACCTCCATCTTCCACTGTCCAAGACAAGTCTTTCTTTTCACAGCTCAATGTCTTATCTGAAGATCTGTGAAGTTCACAGGGGAACTTTGAGTTATTGTCAAGAAAAAAACTGGAAATGGATTTCTAGAGTGGAAGACAGGACTGATGTGTGTGTGTGGAGGTCTCTCTGGTGCAGCCTGCCCAATACCAGCAGGCCACAATAAGGCTGGGAGAAAAAAAAGTCAACCATTTTATGCATTACACTGCAAACAGAGTAGAAAATATTTTTTAATGTGGTTGTACCCTAAAATCAAGAACTTACTCCTAGAGACCATACAATAATACTCTGTACTTCATGCTATGTGTTACCCGAATTGTGAAGAGTTTTCTGGCGCTGAAGATACTAACACTAGTGTCAACAGAAATAAAACATAACAGGCTAAATTCTGTCACATTAGAAGAATTCAAACCATCGCTGACCTTGGTTGCCCCACCCATGTGCATCACTGCGCATGGGGTACTCCAGAAGGTGGGCTCTGTGGGTTTGTAGTCTCTTAGCTAGTCATCCTCTTATAGGTATATTGAAACAAATAATATGTGCTGTTGAGGAGTACAAAAATGCTGTTTTGAGCCCTCACCAGCCTTGCAGGTCTGATTTTCTTGTCCTTAAAGCTGCCGTGTTCTGTCCAGCTCTTTATTTGCACCTTCCCAAAGCCTTGTGTATCGCTGTATCCTCAGCATGGTGTTCACCTGATGGCATGGCCTGACACTTTAATCTCTGGTTTCCATTCAGCTCTTTGGCTGTTTTCTATTTAGCCTTGTCATCTATTTTGTAAGAACCTTTTTAAACTTGGGGATAATTGAAACATTTTATGTTTTATTTTTCTAATATTAATATTTTTTGCTTAGTTAAAATTCTCCTTTCTGACAAAACACCCTGTGTGTGTGTTTGGTGGAAGAAGGTTGATCAGTTTTTCAGTAAAAAATTTTTCTTAGACTAAAGCTTTTCATTTGCAAAAAATGCTGAAGTTCTGGTTTTTTGGGTCGCAAGCATGGTATACATCCAGGGTATCATAAAAAACAGTCTCCACCAGATTTTCAGGGTTCTCCAGGAAAAACAAGTGCAGTTTGTCATGAATCCCAGCTAATTTATTCCCTGTTCCATAAATGTTATCCCCTACCAGTCCAAAGGCTGTCATTACATTGCTGTCATTAACCATCTGTTTAGCATGTAAAACTCCTCGGGGCAGGGATCGCATCTTTGCTTTGTACTGTGTAAAGCTGAGCCTGTGGCTGACACTTGAGAAACAATTAATGATAATGCAGCTCAGTAGGGTACTGGGATACCAAGCTAATAAGAGTGGTATAAATGTGGCTGGATGGGATTAGAGGGAACTTCTGTGTCCCAGTGGTGTGTCTCCAGCAGGTGAAGGAAAATAATCTTAAAACATCATTTGGCAAGGAGCAGTGAAGAAATATATGGCTTTTCTGAAGGATGTAAAGGATGCAAGAGAATCACAGTTTGGGCGTGTGTTATGCTTTATTGTTATTATTATGAGATTTTTACCAACCAAATATTTTTCTCTACCGTAGAATAAGGGATCATTTGAGAACATGGATATTGTTAGTGCCTGCGTTGTCCTTTGCATGGTCTTCTGTGTGCATTATAAGTTGACGCTTATCATATTTTCCTTTGTATCTTAATGATCCCTGTGTGTTGGGGGGAGAGAGAGAAGCTCAGTAGATTTTCATCTTATGTTAATCCATCAAAATCAAGTTAGTTGCGAGAGATGGAGGAGGTGCGTGTGTGTGCGCAGACGTCAGCGCCCAGCCAAAAGCTTGCCAGTTGCCCAGCAACCTTCCCAGAGGAAGATGGATGTCCTGCCACCCGCTCTGCTTTGAGCTGAGCTACAATATATTCACGGTACCGCATCCGCTGCGCATGCAGGGGATGGGCACAGGCTCAGCCGGTGGGGGGATTTCGACTCTCTCAATAGTTGGCTCTTGTGCCAGGGCTGAATAAAATGTGTTTCATGCCATCCTCATTAAAACTGTTAATTCGGTTGACTACATCATGTTGGTTTGGGAGCAGGTGCTGTGAGCTTGTTCACATCGATGGCATTGCTCTTCCCCTTCGTCAGCCTCTTAAAGCCATATCGCCAGCATAATTTCTCCTTCCTTTTTAGAAAGGCTCTTATCTGTAGTAACAAATAAAACCATAGGCTGTAGGAGCTCAGCGAATTCCATATGTGTCACTGACCCTCGTTGGTATTTTCTTTTGTTCTTGATTTGGGCTCAGCTGACATGGCCAGGTCTGACCTTCACATTGGCTATGCTTCCCTGTCCTGTGGTTGTCCAGCATTAGGACACCTGGCCACACACACAGTGGGCCAGGCACCGTTGGGATGCAGCCTAAGAAGCCTCTGAAGGAATCAAAGGGCTCATTCTGTTAGGGAGTGTTGTGGAATGCCAACATTTTGGTGCCAAATAGGACTTCACAGTGTCTCCTTAATTTTCTAGAATATTTGATTATTATAGGAGGCATTTATTCAATATTTGGGTTTCTTTAGAAGACGTGTCAATCTTGTACTCAAGGGTGAATTTAAAATTCTGCATATTTACAGTGGCTGGGGCTAAATCCTGCTGAAAAGCTCACACAAAATCCTACCTGTGTAATCATAGATGTCTTTCATGGTCTGGCTCTGGTGCCTTTATTTATATTGACAAGCTCTTTACTTAGGGTTTAATTCAGGAAAGCAGTTACGAATGTACTTGACTTTAAATCTTTTAATAGTCCCATTGAAGCTAATGAACTTCTTGACAGATTGAAACTTGAACGTGTGCTCTGCTGGATCTGGACTGGTGTGAGCGCTCTCTCTGAGCCAGCAGGACCTGGGAGCCTGGGAAGGACAGAAAGGGCTGTGCTGGCTCAGTGGCCCTTGGATCAGGTTCTTTGACCACTGCAAATCAGGATATAGAAACAGAAAAGGGGTATCAGGGAAAGCACCACTTCTCCTAAGGGGAAAACAATTTGCAGCCCCTTAAACTGAGATAAATCTGCCCCAACCCAAGAAACATTGCTCTGCTTTATCTATGTTCTTCCCTTCATCACCCCAGCTGAAGTAGCTGTTTGTGGGCATGCAGCTGCTCTGTGTCTGTTCCTTGCACTCGTGTCCTGGGATGACTCTGTCCATGTGCCTGTGACCTTAGGGGAGCAGGGATGGTCTCTGAGCGATGGTTTTTGTATTAGCAGGGCAGGAAAACTCGGAGCAGCAGTGGGATAGTTCAGCATGGCTCTTGCTTACTCTGTGCTTATATATGTGGCAATTATGTGCTGTTTCAAATGCACTTTCTAGTGGCAAGCTATTTATCAACTAGCTATTGAACTTATTTCCTAAAGCATATGATGTGTGACTCTTGATTGAAAAGCTGCTGTTCTGTCTTTGTTCTTCCACCTTGCAAGGATTCTTTCTTATTCATTTTGTTAAAGTCCTTCAACTCTAAATTGATAACTTCCATCACCTGGTAGTGGAGCTGTGTTCAATGACTGTGCTGTTGTTTTTGTCGGTGCTGTTTCTAAAATGGCTGTGCACAGGGTGGCAGAGGGAAGTACCTGGAAGCAGAGCATTGGATGCCTGAAATTCAAAAGGAGGAATGTTTTCAGAGTGCCAGTGTGCATACTTTTTAGGAAACAAATACGGACTATGGAAAACTAACATCATGTTTACCAGATAGGAGTCTGGAAAACAGCAAAAGGCTACATAATAAAGTTCTAATTCAGTGAATCACAGGTTGTTGGGAAGAAATCTTTCTTTCAGTAGAAAGTGTGATCAGGGAACAAGTGGTCTTGCTCCTGTCCCAGTCTGAACACAACTCTTACGATATTCTTTCCTAATTACTAGATTTGTGTGTTGTCATCTCTTTAGCCAAGTCCATCAGCGATGGGTCCCACTCTTTTTGACAGAGATAGTGGTTTGCTGCTACTGGGTTCCCATTTCAGGGAAAGGTCAAAGAAAGACTTTCCTTCCTGTGGTTGGATCAACTTTTTTTTCCCCCTTCACTGAGGAATCAAATGGGAATATGCTGTAAACTGAATACTGAAAAGAATGTCATTCTGGGTCTGTGCAGGGAAGCATGCTCACCCTTACCGGTGCTGGTCCTAACAGGTACATCATTAATTTGCATTGTGAGACTCTTGGTGAGCCTGGTTATGACCTGTGATCCTGCCATTACTCAGTGCTATATAAACATAAACCAAAAAGGACCATTTTCCACCTTCAATGGGTCTCTATTATAAGAAACCTGTAGTGTGCACAGGTAAACTGTTAGATTAGAGCCTTTATTATGAGGAAGTGTTTCAGCCAGGCTGTCTGTCCTGTGTGGTGGGACTCACCTGGCTGGCGTGTGGGTGCCCAGAGCCACATAGGCAGGCAGGCATCACCCCGCCATGGTCTGCAGAGAGGAAAGAGCCCACGGGGGACAGATTGGCTCAGCCCAAGGAGTGCCTCTGACCAGATGAGTGCCCCTGGGAACACCACTCTGCCTCTCCTCTGGAGCCCAGCTGACCAGAGCAGCCTAGGCAGAGGTCAGCACTTTGCAGCCTCCTAGGTTATGTGGTATTTGGTGTTACACCAAAACAGTCCCACAGCGTGGTTTTACTTGACTAGGATATGTTCAGATCTTGATTCTGCTTTATGCTGGGTGTTTCTACTGTGCCTTAGGATGAGGAGGAATTGAGGGCACCCAGTGCCATCCATGATGGTGTCCTAGAGTGGCATGGAGGAAGAGTAGTGAAGCCAGGTAGCCAGTCACAAAGAGCTACTAAAGCAGCAATAAGAATATCTTCTCTTTTTTGAGACCATTTAATCTTTTTGAATGAGTAATATAATATTTATAATATTATAGTAGCTGTAATAACTTGCTTAAAAATTAAAAATAGTTAATGGGTGAAGTGGAACAAGCACATTTAATGCTTCTTGCTGATCTGCTGCTGTACCTCCTGCTAGAAGAGTTTTATTTAAATGTGTAATTTTGTCCCATTTTAATATCACTGATGGGAGCAAACATGCTGGCTCTGTACTGCCTTCTGGATGGTATTTATAAAGCACCCTGTCTGGTGTGTGTCCTAGCGATCTGGAGCACCACCTCTTTATGTCAGACCAATTATCCTTCAGCAGAGGAGGGCTTTTCAGCAAAATGCATTGATCTGTCAGGTCCTTTTGGGGGATGCAATACTAGATCTGTTGTGGTAGGTGAATTTTGTGTATTATTTTATATATTATTAGATAAGATTCCCTTAATTTCTGAGAGGTTAGCCCCAGACTCAGTCCAGCTCCCTGAAAAGTGATGTTTCCTGCACTGCTTTCCCAACTCAGTAGGAAGCTCTACTTTGCTCTACCCAAACTGTTGATCACAGCCCTCAGTTGGGCACTGTTGGAGATGTTGTAGGCAACTTGGACCTGTCCTATGAGAAGTTTGTGAATTAAAGACATGGGTCTGGATTTGATATATTTGGGTGGTAACACAGTTTATAGGACCACAATGTCTTGTGTTGCTGAAGACATGCACTGAGGCATTGTGTAGGAGCAGCGGCAGTCTCCATGGCACTGGAGGCTTCGCAGATTCCATGGGTATTGCTCGCTGAGAGGTGGTAAAACACAAAAACTTGCAGCAAGGTCACCAGCTTTTAGAATGGGGTGGGAACTCCTACCCAAAGTTGATAGAAAGTATTTTCTTGCTCAGAAAGATTGCTGAGGGATAGTTTAGTCTTGGTGTGAAATGTAAGCCTGGCTGCAGGTGGGGCTGACTGATGGAGAAGGGGTAAGGGAGCATTCCTTAAAATGAAGGGGCCTTCTCAGTGTGAGCCGACTCCTTGGAGCACTGTCCTTTCCCCACCAAACTCATCTTTGCCTTCTCAGGTCTTTGACTGGTTAGTCTTTGTCTGGGTCTGACCCTGCTGGGCGTGGTGAAATACGTGTTGTATTTGCAGCACCTTCAGTTCAGGCTGTACAATACGGTGAAGTGAGGTAGTGCTTAAACATTCACTGGTGAGTAGGGGTAGATAACTTATTGTCAAAATCCTAAAAGAAGTTGATGCAGAAGATCTTTCGTTTGCTGCTGTTAAGTTCTTAAACCTCTTGGAAATTCACAATGAGGGAACGTGCGCAAGAGGAAGATCCTGGGTAACTGCAGGCAGCTTAGCCTGACATCAATCCCAGGCAAAAGAATAGAAGAACTGGGAGAGGATTTAGAGAATTAAAGTTAGGAAATATAATTAATGCCATTCAATGTTCTTTTTGGGAGACTATGTCTTGTCAAACAAACCTGATCTATCTGATAAGATTGCAAGTTTGGGGGATGAGATAACTGTGTAGATACAATATACTTAAACTTCTGTAAGGCGTTTGATTTTATTCCACATGACATTATTATTAAAATATTAGTACTATATACTTTTACTGAAGCACATCTTAAATGTATTAAGAACCAGGTAAATGGCAGAGCTCAAAAAGTGGTTGTCAATAGGGAATCTTTACTGAATCTGAGCATTTTTTAATGTAACTCTGCAGAGATCAGTCAGAGCCCCCATGCTATTCATCATTTTTGGCAGTGATCTGGACATAAATATAAAATTATTTCTGATCAAATTTCTGGGTGACACAAAGATTGATGAAGTGAGAATGAAGGCAGTAGGATACAGTGCTTTTGGTCTCTTGGTTAATTGTCCCTATTGAAACAAAATTCCTTTAATTAAATATGAAAGCGTTTATGCAGCTGAAGACGAATGCAGCACAGAGCTGTTTGCCAGCCTTGAAAGCAGAAGGTTTATGAGAACCTTTCTGGTCTGCTGGCCTCTGGAGAAATGGGCTCCCTCGGCCTCCATCTGATAGCAGTGATGGTCCATGGCTCGGCAGAGCTGCTGTTAGAGGAACCCCCCTGAGGAGGCTGCTGATAGGAAACAACTCTTCATCCACAGTGCTGTGGAAAGCCTAAGAGAATGTGGATTGGATACGGGTTAAATTTTTGTGTTCTGTTGTGTATCTGTGAGATCGCAAGTATGTTTTCTTATTAACCTTTGTCCATTTTAGGTTTCTGAAGGTGCACCTGCATCTATATCACAGTAATCAGACTTGGCAGTAGTTTAGCCTGAATACGAAGCAGGGTTCGTCCTGGTGAGACTGGCTTGTAATTCTCTGTTAGCACCTCCAAACTTAAACTAGGCTACTGCAGCAAAGGGCCTACAGCTCTGAAATGAAAACACAGAGGTATGGTGTACCCAAATCATGACTATATTCCTTTAGAGGCTTAGCATACAACAGAGGCTTTTCTTGAGTGCAGAAGTTTCTTGCAGTCATGGACACTTGCTCATGACAGGGGCCCATGGGTGCACTCTATGGCATTCCAAGACTTTTCCTGCTGCTGAGATCAAGAAAGAAGTTGTGTACCCAGGTGGCATGTAGTGCACCCCATTGGCAACAGGGGTATAAGGTATCCCATTATGAGGAGGGCCATACCAGTGCCAAATCAGCTGTGGCCAAGGGTAAGTGCACAAGAATAAGATTCTGTTAACATCTTCAGGTTTATTGCATTCTGAAAAGGCAGAGGAGGTAATAACCCTTTGGCTACTGCTTTTTGTGTTGTTTGAGCCAGAACTGCTTGTGCATGTAGTGCCAGGACCTTCATTATTTTCAAAGCCTGACCATAGCATCACAGAATTAGAGAGTAATAATTTAGACTGGAAGGAACTGCCGGCGGTCATCTGGTCCAGAGTCTGCTATGGGCCAGCAAGAGCCAGCTGCTCTCAGATGGAGATTTCACAGTCTCTCTCTCTGGCTCATCTGCTTAAACACCTCACTATCCTGATAGTTTTGTTGGGTTTTTTTTTATTCATAATCCAACTGGAACCTTCTGTGCTCAGCTTCTGTCTGTTGTCTCTTGCCCTGTTACTGTAGTCCTCCCTGTAGTCCTCCAAAGGAAACCCACTCAGTCTCTTACACCCTTCCATCCCCAGGCAGGCATAGACAGCTCCCCCCTGGAGCTTTGTCTTATTTTTACTGAAGAAGCCCCACTCCTTCAGCCCCCTTCACAGGACTTATCTGGAATGTCAATGTCTCTGCGCCCAGTGCTCTAAGTTGTCCCAGAGCCATTGAGCAGAGGCAAATGACTATTTCTGTCACCCTGTTATTATGCTTTAAAGGGGGAGAAAAGAAACAAAACGTTTGATTTTATTGCTGTAACACTTAGCTTTCCTCAGCAAGATCCTAGCATGTGGTTGTGTTAAAACCCATAGAGGGAAAGTGGGGGGAGGCAGTCAGACCAGGCAAAGGTGCACCTTGAGGCAAATAAACCATCAGCACAGTGTCCCCTGCAGAGGTCCACCTCAGAGTCAGCTATGGCTCAGCCAGGCCCTGGGGTCCTGAGCTGCAACAGAGGTACAGTGAAGATGGAAAACCCTGTGATGAGAATGGCAGGAACTTCAGGTCCAAATAACAAAGTGCATCAGGCTGTGGTCTGTCCTTCCCTGTGCTAACACCGCTGCTTGATGTCCAGTGCATGCAAACAGTTTTTCACTGTTTGAAGGACCAGAGGCCATTCATAAACAGACCAACTTTCAGCTTTGCTTTCCAGCCACAAGTTTCCCTAAACTAAAAGAAAACAGTGTATCTTACTAAATAAATGATTAGACGTCAATGATTTTCTGCCTTCTAGAGCAGAGTTATTTGGTAGCAGGAAAGGAAATAGCTGCAGCAGTATAAAACCACTGCCCTTTGCACTTGCATCTTTCCCACAGAGTAATCCTTCATTCATTGTTTACTTAATGAGAAAAGAAAGAGGTTAATTTATAAAACCAAATAAAAAACAGACAGAAGACTTTATTTGTGGAACAAAAAACTGAATTAAATGGACAGTCTGTCCATTAATGCTGCTAATTGTGCTGTGCTCCACTGAGAAAAAGACACAAGTCTGCTATGATTTTGTTCTTGCTGCTGGAGCTCACAGCCCATCTCCAGTGTGGTTTCAAGCCAGCACTCTGTGGCAAGGGTTTCCTAAAAACTTTTCTTACTTGGTGAATTAATTTCAGCTCCCAGTCTGTGACAGGCTCAGCCTCTCAGGGGTTTCTTAAATTTAATAGATAAGTATAGGAATAATTGGCAGAGCTGATCTTGCTGGTGAATGCTGCTGTCTGAATCATTTGCAGATTCTCATGAACATCCACAGAGAGCTGCTGCAAGGAAGAAAAAGAGGGACTGCTTAATTCATTTTCTCTGCTCCAGAGAAGTCTGTCGTACCCACGCTATAATTTAGCAGTTTCTAAGCTATTTCTGTTGGATGTTGCAGAGGTTAGAATGAAACCCAGGCGGGGGGAAAGTTTTGCATTTCACGTGAGTCTCCCCTGGCAGCTGTTCCTCTTTGCTAGTCAGTGCAAGTCTGAAATCTCCACCAGCAAGGTCCTGTGCCATCATCTCAATGGGAGCGCGTTAGATCTGTGTGGATAATGGTCACTCGATGCTGAGGCCGACCAGAGGCTAAAGCTGCCATATCTCCCTGTCTTTCCTCAGTCAGCCTGCAGAGGAGGGAGGGGACGGGGTAGAACCAGATGGGTGTGGGTCTGCAGTGCAAAGAGGAGTCGGTATGTGAAGGCATCTAGGAGTAGTTTGTGAAAACTCCTAAGAATAACACTTGATTCCCTTTGGGAAGCTGGGGATTACTGGGAAGTGTAGATGACGAAAAGTATGTCTGGAAAAAGAAGATTCTTTTGCTGGAATTCCCTCTGGTGGTTTAGGAGATTTTTTTTTTTTTGAAAAGGCACTTTCCTCTGGGCTGTGGCTGAAACTAAAGGAAATACATGAAGAAAGTTAATCTATTTACTGAACTTTACCAGCTACCCTGTGAATGTTGAGGTTTCATGGTCTGTGTTTACCTGATGGGGCATGAGGGTATGGAAGTTCCAGCCGCTGCCCTGCTGAAAGGAGCTTGGAACAGTTTATTCCTTGCTAACTTCTCATGGCTTTTGTCAGCCAGCCTTAAACCTTGATTTTCAGATTATGATAGCAAGAATGAAATGCTACTTCTGCAAACAATTAGTGAAAATTTAAACCAAACTGGTACCACGGACCCTGTGCACATTTTAATACAAAAGAAAAGCCTGGAGCAGAAGTGTTTTTCCCATCCTTAGGTCAGGTGGATTCATCACTCTTGAATTTAATTTGCAATTTGTTTTATTTTTGACAAGATAAAATTCTAGTTCTTAACTTTAAGTAAGACTTGTTTCTATATAAGTGTATTTTAAAATATATATAAAATGTATGTATTTATGAATATAAATTAATACATACATATTATAAGTGCATATATATGAAAAAATATGTAGTTGTTGCTCCAGCATAGCTTACTGGCACACAGAATTATATTCAGTCTGTGGAAAGTGGATTTTTCGAAATGTTGCCGTCTCTTTGTTAAGTATTCAAAGAACATTGTAATTATTGCTGTCAATATATTTTAAACGCTCTGTGGAAAAAGTTGCAAACATTTTCGTTAGAACATGTATTTGTTTGTAACCTGTTCAATACATCACCTGTTTGTATGCCAGCTGGCTTATTTTCAAAAATGCACTATTGAGAAGATAAATTTTTTCTTTTTTTTATAATTTTGATGTATTTTTGTGCTGCTGTCACACTTTAATAGAGATCCAACCACTCCATAATATCTTCTGGAAATATTTGGGAAACATAAGACTATCCTTTTTCTGGATATATTGTCAAAAGTGCACTTGGCTTCAGTTTGGGCATGCAAGTGATTTTTTTTCTCTTCAAAGTAAATGTAGTGGTGCTTGCCAAGGGTTACATCAACATGGCACTGTTCATTTTGTCTGGAAGGTACAAAGCTGTGATGCCTTCATGTCTGAAACTGTGGCTCTGGAACGGGTTTGGGTCCTGGGGATGGTCTGCCAGGCAGATGGAGTTGGTGGCTGGCCTCGGCTCTCAGTGAGCTTCGGGTCGAGGAGGTGCCTCCAAGCATTGTGTGCCTGCTGGCTTCTCTCTGTCTTTCTGTGGAGCAACCTGTGGTTGTGGTTCTTCATCTGACGATGCTGAAGGCTGCTTGTGCCTCCCTTGAGGTTTTTAACATTACAGGACACGTTATTTTCAGTGTTTGTGTATAAACGCAGGGCTGCATTTTGGGAGGGAAGAGACATTTTACAATATAACCAATCTCTGTGTGTGAACATGACCTCAAAGGAAGTCAAGGGTTGTATTGGTGAAGCTGAACCTTTCTCCTGGTTGGCAGCAGCTGCAGCTCCTGCAGGCTGCCTTCCTGCCCATGTAGCCCCTTCCTGCTGGGGTATGAGTGGCTGAGCAAGTCCTTCTTTTGGTGAAACCTAAATCAAGGTTAGGGTCTGTAAGAAATCTGATGGTTCCCCAGCCTCTGGGCCCAGGCAACTGGTTGCTTTGTCAGCTCAGTGTTCTGTTTCCTTTCTGAGAGCAAGGGTGGTGTTTTCATTTTAGTGGAAGTGGGGGCTCTTCAGTGGCAGAGGTTATAGGCTGGTAGATTTTTTTCCTTTTTCTGGTTTTCCCTGCTCACTTAAAAAGTGAAGCTGGCACCTACTGGAAAACATCTTTTCTATGTTAAAAAGATTTAGCTGTGCTTTCATACTTATGTCCTTCACAGTTCTTCAGAACAATCTCTGAACAGGGATAAGAATCCCAACTCTGGTGGGCTGAAGCCTCTTTCCCTCCCAGGCTCCCCCTGGATTCTGTATGAACTCAAAGGTGAGGCTGTGGTGTTTTACAGATGCATTTAAGAGCAGATAATTTTTTTGTCGGCTATCCTGCTTAAATCTGGGAGAAAACCATAGTCGGTTGAGATAGCTAGAACTGCCTGTCTGTAGTTAGCATGGCAGGGGCTGTGGGCAGGATATCTTTGGCCCCTGTCGGCCGGACTGCGTCATCCTGCCACAGCGAGCAGCCACAGGGAGAAGAGAAACTCGAGACACATGACATGTAAATGCTCCATAAATACTAGGAATTTGGCAAGGAGGCAGCAGTGGCTTCCTCTCACCCTGAAGATACCACCATATGCCCAGAGATGAATCCAGTTATTTCAGCAGTGTTGGCAAAACTAAATTTCAACTCCCCTCCGCTCCCAGGCTGGCACAAGCACTGGCCCATGTCTTCTCAGGGCCAGGGGTCTGCAGTGTGAGGGGGGACCAGGGAGAGCGGGGAAAAGCAGGACTGTGGGAGTATCAGGACCTCTGGTGATGGCAGGCAGTGGTGCAAAAGGCAGCTTGGACAGAGGGCATCACCTGGGCAGTGCATCCTTATGCACACTGTCTCCCTGACCTGGTTTTGGGGTGCAGAATTGAGGCCTGTGTGAGAGGTGCCTCCAGCTCATGCCCTGTGCTGCCTCCTTTGGGTTTTCTGATCTGATGGGATTGTGCCACAATATGGAACAGCTGCAGGCAAATCACTGTTATGACAGATATATTACTGCAATAAAATTATGAATTTATGGCAGTCAGAGATCTAGGCATGTACCCGCAATTTTTCCTTGCTTCTGTGTATTGTCTGGTCAGGTGGCATATGAACTCAGCTGATCGTAGGAGAAGGAGATGGTGCTGGGTGCGCTGCCTCTTCTTGCTCAGTGCCTTGGGCCCTGGCTTTCTGCCCTGGAGCATGGCACTGTGAGGGGTGTGGGAGTGCTGAAACAGTGGAGGCTTTTGTGTGGGTTTGGACAGTAGGAAACAACCTACTGCTGCAGCAACTCCTCTGAAAGATCTACTTACCAGCTCGTGGCAAACGTCAGGCTCCCACTCATCAGTGGCAGCACTTTCCTAGCCTTGTTATTGCTACAAGTGGAAGGTGCAAGGTGGGTTTTGGGTTTGGGATTTTTTTTGTGTGTGTTTTTTGGGTGTGGGCTGTGGGCTTTTTTTTTAATTTGTTTTGGGTTTTTTTTTGTTTGGTTGGTTGGTTTTAGGAGTTTTTTGTGGTTTTTTGTTTGTTTGTGTTTTGTTTGATTTTTATTTTTCTCATCTCTGAGGAGAGGAGATACTTCAGTGTATGGAAATGTCAGGGTCAAAAATTCACATCCAGCTCCTGGCTCCACTCTTCTGTACATAGTCTTTCTCTCTCCACACCATCTGTCCCTTGAAATTAATGCTTTAATATCCTCTGCAGGGTAGCACTGCTATTTTCCTTTTTGACTTTTGGGATTAAGATGAAGTGCCCAGGCATCCTTGTGGCCTGTGAAAATTCTAAGATGGCACTTCACAGGCTTTTGAAAAGGGGGAAAAGGTGTGAAACACTATTTCACCTGTTTTTCTAGGCTTGCTGTCCTAGCTGTGGCTCCTGGGACAGGGGAGGGGACCAAGGCCCTAGTCCCTGCAGTGTGATCCAAAGCAGAGGCATGTTTGGTGTGTAGTGCCCCCAAATCCTCATGGATACCACCTTGCTTCTCTCCCATTCCTTGAAGCCCTTCCCTGCCTGCTGTGCCCTGGAGTCCAAGCACAGTCTCCTTGGAATAGCCTTGAAACTGCGAGTATTTTTACTTATACAGGCTTTTTCTCCTTTGGAGGTGGCCAGAGCCTGAGACTACCCTAAAGCAGGACTTGTTTACCAGAAGAAAAATTAGAAGTATCATAACCCAGTTAGCAACCCTGCATTTCTCACCTTGATCTGCCACTTGGAGCATCTCCTGTGTTGGACTCAGGGTTCTTTGTATCCTGCCTGAACCTGCAGGCATCCTGGGAAATATCTTCCTTTCTACTGTCTTTGTTATATTCTGTTTTCTGTCTGTGCTTGGGGGGGTGTTGTTCAGGTTCTTTTTATCTCCAGTTTAGCGTGTGACACAGCATTGCTGAATGTTTTTTCTGCTGCTGGTTGCTGTATCCCAGAAACCTTCTGGAGTTTCCAGCTGATACCACCGAAGTGTCTCACCCTTAATCCATGGCTGTGGTCTTCCTACCAGCCACCACCCTCCTTTGCCTGCCGAGGTCTTCTCTTGGCCATGCCAGCCCATGGTGGAGACCGTGCTTGTCTAGAAACAGCATGCTCATTAACCAGTAATTGTCACATTAATTGCATCATGACAACTGCATGCTATCAAGCAGGGTTTGCACAGACAGATCGCCCGCTTACCCCACTGGTTTGGCTGCCCTGGCCCGCTATGGGTGCCACCTCCTGCCATCAGTTCACATTCCTGGAGATGGTGCTTTCTTTCCTGTGTGTCCGGATAGAATACATCCTTTTTATTTTGCATCCTGGAGCTTTTAATTACTCTCAACATGTCCCTTTCACACTTTGAAAATCCTGTAGCAATTTCAGTTTGAATTGCTTTCTCTGAGGCTTTGGTTTAGATGAGTGCACCTGCTCTGGGGTTCCAGTGGTAATTGGGCTGTAATAGTTACGATCCTTTAAATGCACTTAAGGTACCATGAGCTTTAAGAACTGATAACGATGCAATCTGGCATCTGGGCATCAGTTTTGTCTTGTCTCTAAGCTGAGCATTTTTGCTTGAAATTATATTGTTTTGCCATTCATGAAGACTACAAATATTCACAGGTTGTAGGACATGGATGTATTTAACCAAACGTTCCCCTGCACTCATGTACCGATCCTGCAGATCTGGGTCCTGGGCTGATCCTTAGTTCCCACTCTGCCAAACCCCTGCTGAGCTCAGTGGGAGTTTTGCCAGAACAAGGCCCTAAAAAAGAAGTATGACTCATTTGAGCAGTTGTGCTCATTTGTGCACCAGTACAGGCTCATGTTAAAAGAATATTAAGCAAAAAATACTAAAGAGCCTACTTGTCTTGTCCTTGCCTAAAGCAAACCTTTATCCTGGGGCTGGTCCAGCAGGTTAAAGATGGCATTTCCACTGGTTCATGTGTTGCATAGAATTTAGTGTTGTGGATACCATCAGAGCTTTTGAAGTTCTCTGCTACCTTAATTCCCCTCTAAGGAGGTGGGGGGAGGAAGAAAAGAGAAAGACATCTCTCTCAGGCATGTACAGTATCGAGAGGTGTGCAGCCTGTAGCCTGCTGCCACACTCAGGGTGCAAAATTTCCAAAATGACAAGTTGTGAGTGTAATAATGAACTGGAAATACGTACAGTTCAGTTTGCTGTGAATCGTTTTTGGGGGCTTTAATTGGACTTCGATGAGCTGGCATTGTTGCGGTGCGAGAATAGAGTTGTTTCAGAATTTGACAGGCATAGTTGCTTGGCAGTCCAGAATTGCAGCATCCTGGTGGCACTGGGGAAACCTTGCCCATGAAGAGGCTTCACAGGACGGTTTGAGGAAGGTCTCTGGGTGGTGAAGGAGCCAGAAGCTCCCATAAGCCCCTGTGATCTGGAAATTCACCTGCTGGTACCAAAGGCTGTCTCCACTCTGAGTTGCCCTCAGATGACCACTGCGAGTTAAGGTGGTCACCATAAGATGGAAGGCCAAAAAAGCCCTCTAAGCTCTTCTGTCAGGGAAAAGGGGCCATGAAATAAAGGTAATTGCTATAGTGAGATGCTACAGTATACAAAAATAAGCATTTTTATGCCCTTCCTTTCAACAGGAATTTAAAATCTTAAAGCAGAACCACCTGCTCAGAATGGCTCAGGCAACATGCTATATCCAGGCAAGGATAATACTTTCCTTACGAAAGTGAATGTAGTTTGGCTTCATGAGAGGTAGAGGTTTGGGGTGATGCCTTGACCTGGTGTTTGACTAGTGTAACTTGACTACTCTGGCATGTAGAGAGTACTGGAATATAGGCACTGTCCTGTCCTATAGTGGGGAGACACAGAAATTGTGCATTGCCCTCTTTAAAGCCACAATTGTGATTATGGGATGAGGCCTTTAACCTGCTGCAAAGAGATTTATATAAGCGAGTCTCATTAATGCCAGTGGGAATTACTCAGAGCTATACAAGTGCATCACAGTAAGAAATCTGCCTTGGCAGTTCACTATTAATATTTGAAGATAGTGCAAGCAGTCTCCTTCTCTTGAGTCAAGTAGGCAAAAACTAGTGAGGTTTTTTTTTTTTTTTAAATACTGGTATTTTAGTCTTCTGAGAGGTTATAGAAAGGTGAACCATTCATATTACAGGTTTATAAGTGCCAATACAGGTTTATGCTTATAACTGCAGATATTTAGCTCCTGTCTGCTCATTACTGATGGGCAGGAGCCCACCTTTGTTTTTAGGAGCTGCTGATCCACTCGCTGCCTCAGCTTCGGTCCTGTCTGTCGCTCACCATGGGAGAAGGGTTGGTCCCATTCTGCTTGTAGTTACATGCTGTATTGTAACCCAATGGGGAGACTGCAGGCAGCAGAAGAAAGGCATAAGTAAATCAGAATTTGTGATTTTAGTCTAGTGAAATATCTGAAAGACCTTGCTTTGTTTGACGTGGCCACTGAAGTGGGTAGAAAGGACCATATATTTATGTGAGGTACAGAGAGAGGCAGACATTGACCTCTACTTGATGTTTATGAGTTAGTTGTTATTCCTCTGTTTGGTTCGTAACAGTAAGAAGCTTTCAAGTTGGTTTCTTCAAATTTTGGCTTTTTTTTTTTTTTGCTAGAGTTGGCATGAAGTTTCCATCGTAAAATATGAGTTCCAGCGGTGTTATTTTAGGTATGAGTCCTGTCCTGCAATTTACCAAGTATGGCCAGGCAGCCTTCATCTCCAGTTCACCTTCCTTCCATGGATGGCAGGGCTCAGGCTGCATCTGTTGGCAGTGTGTTGCTGTGGTGCTTGCCCAGTCCCTGTAAGAACTGTGGCTAATTGCTGCCATGCTGTTTCAACTGATTTTCTTTATTCTTAGCATTATTTACATTTTTTTTTTTTTTATGGATACCCATTCCACTTAAATGAGGGAAAATAAAATTTACTATTCCTGACAGATGTTGACAGCTTTGGAACAATGCAGGACATTCTGATTGCATCTGTGCAGTGCCACTGGCTTTGAAAAAAGTTCATGAAAGCAGACAATCTTGCCTCTTGCCCTGCAGATGATAAATGCCAGAGACAGCCTTTATAACAGCAAGTTGCAGGTGATGGTCTGCCCCAAAGCCCTGGGCTCCCTGCTGACAAGGTCCTTACTCATGGCTGCAAAAGCTGGATTTCATCAGTTTTCGCATTCCCAGCAAATGACCTGGTGAGGCAGAAGTTGTTGCTGTGGACAGCTTGGTGCAAAGCACCTTCAGGATCTGTTTTGAGAAGTCCAGGTTCTTGGAGAGCATCAGCTGCTAGATATAACACTAAGCATGGTTGTGTGTACCCTCAGGGTATATAGTCCAAGTTGGAAGCAGAGCATGGAACTAGAGGACAGCTGCAGAGAAGGCATACTGCTGTCTTTCAGCTGAGCAGTGGCTAAATCCTGGTCCAGTGTCTACATCTCTTATGGCTTATACCTCTTATCTCTTCCTGTATGGCAGGAACTCTGATAGGAGGGTTTGGCAGCACAATGGTGTATGCTGTTTTGATACTTCAATAGAGATAACAAGATGCCTAAATAAAATCTGTTTGATGCTTAAATAAGGATTTCATCCCGCTATGTCTGTAGGCAGATATCAAACAGGGTTTATAATTTACTGTCCAAGGATTTGATCCTTTTTTCCACTTTTTTGCATTCCAACTTGCAGTATTTTAACTGGGTAGAAACTATGGAAAGGAGGTAAAGAACAGTCACGACAGTCATACTGAATAAAGTTAGCAGATAATTAGGTGTTGACAACCATGGACCTAAGAAAGTCCAGTTACTTGCTTAATACTGATGTTTAATTAAACATTAAAAAGTAGAAATTCTTGACTATTCACTGCTCTCCTGTTGTTAAAAACCAATCAGACAAGCATTGACACCAAGTGAGGGCGCATGTCTTCCCTGCCCTGCTATGTGGCAACAGTTACAGAGTATTTTACCAAAAATGCGCCAAACAGTCTACCACTGTTACCATCTCTGCTGCCCAGCAGCTTAGCACCAGCTGGGCCCAGCCAGGAGCACCACGCTTCTAAGGCCAGAGCTTTTACTACAGGTAAAACTACTACTCCCCCTAGTTAGAGTGACTGAAGCTGAGCGTGGCTGTGGGATGCGTATGGCTGCAGGAGCCTGGCTGAAGCGTGGTTCCCTCCTGAGTGCAGGCGTGGGTCAGTGGTGGCAGCTGGGGACAGCCCTGAGCATTGGGGAGGGAACCCAGGCAAGGGCAGCTGGGTTGTTGGAAATGGAAAAGGATATTTTTATTCCAGCAGTGAAAACCCTTTTGTATTTTGGTTTCTCTTAGCAGCTATTTATCCAAAACATTTGGGAGAAAAGCTGTCTCTTTATTAAATATTTAACACCCTTGCCTTCAGCTGTGGGCTGCGAAAGCTCCCAATCCACATGTGAGTCACCAAGAACTCCTCCAACAGAAGCAGAGGAATTCCAGATTGGAGATTGCTACAGAAAAAAAAGAGTTTGCTGCTTTGGAAAAAGTCCAGAATGGTTCACATCTCTCGTATATGACAGATAAAACGCACGCAGCAGTCAATCTGTCGTGTACGTGGACAAGGAGTCACAGAGTCCCAGATTTGAAGAGCAGAAGCTCTCAGTATGCTATGGAGCATCACACCCTACATAATGCAGATGAGTAGAGGCACCAAATGGCTGGTCTTTTACTAAATGCTGTCTGCATTTGGATCCTGATATTTTGGAGGAGGCAAAATGTAGATCACTACTTCCCTTAGTAGCTTGTTCCATTGGTAAATTAGTGGTAATTTTAATTTTAATCAGCTTAGCTTTCACCTCCAGGCATCCGCTGGTATGCATCTCTCTGCAAAGCAAGGAGATCCGAGATGTGGAGGTGCCCCACTCTCTCAAGATGACAGTCTGGGACTCCTGTTCAGAGAGCAGGAGTGCAGGCTCCTGCAAAAAGAGCATATGGTAACAACTTGTGTGATAAGAATGAGTTGTGATAGCAAACAGCTATAGGTTACAGCTATCCTAGCACTGCTGGTGGTGAGGTCTGTAATGCACTGTGATTACGTGTGCCATGCAGGCTTGGGACATGTAATTGACTCTGCTATTTATTTTTATTCAGGTGACAGGAACTGAATGAATAAAATAAGTTAAAACTTTTTTTGGCATATTTCTCCCTTTGGCCAAATTATTTTATTAACATCCCAATGAATTTATCAGCTACAGAGATAGGTGTCAGTCTCTGTTCCTCAGCCAATTACAGAGGCATCTCCTCTTTCCACTGTGGACTACTTAAAAAGTTTTACTGGTGATGGGGATTCCTCACAGAACAGATGTATGCCTCCTGACAAGAGGTTTACTCCTCCCATTACTATTTGCATTATACTTAAATGGGGTTCACAGTATATAACAATATTTTCACTGGTTGAAAGCCTTTAGTCTGTGACACATGTAGTTTCTGTGCATTCAGAGATAGATCTTCAGGGAAGATGTAGACACTACATACTTTTTTAGGCCATGTGCTTATGTACTTTAAAGCAAATTATTGTAGCTGATGTGTGAGACTCTGATTCCAAACTAATATTTCTATATTGGCGTGTTTTAAGATTTTTTCTGATTTAAGACTATGAAAGCAAGATCATTTTTTTTCTGGCTGTTAAGTTTAGAAGTGCAAACCTTATAGCCTCACCACCTTAGCCCAGCATAGTGCTTATTGGAAGGTGAGGGATGATGCCAGTAGTGTGTGGTAATGACATGTACCCACTTGAGCAATGCTGACTGGCCAAAATATTCTGGCACAAGTCACTTAGCTCACTTGACCAGGACCTCTGCCTTGTGCAGGTGGGACCTGAACGGTCACCCTCTTGTGTGTTCCTGGCTTTTGGGTAGGGAAGGTTAATGGATATGACTCTTTCTGTAGCTGGCCTGTGCTGTGTCCCCCTCTCTGGGAGGAGTGAATGAGGTCACCAAAAGTAATTTTGAACATTAAAGACTGAATGCAGTCAGATACCACTTTGATGGGCATTCTGCAAATAACTGGAAACTGGACAGTCATGAGAGAGTTTGTACCAGAATTATGGAAACTGTTAAGACCCTGTTTAAACTCATTGACCAGATGTGCTGCAACATGTACCTGGATGAACATGTGTATAAGGTCTCCTTACCGAGAGGAGCTGGTGTGACCATCCACCTGTGCCTGAGCTGGTCCATACAACTGGCAGCCCCATTCCCAACCCACTGCTCAGATTGCCTAATACTGCAATCGCCAGCTCTTTGATGAAAGGCGGGTTCACGTATCAGATTGTTGAGCATTAGGGATAGGAGATTAGATTTGCAGTGTAATCTTCTAGTAACATTCCTCTTGATCTGGAGATTGTGCTTTATAAAAGAGCTCTTTTCTCTCTGACATTGTGAAGGCCTGCTAAGGGACAACTCTCTTCTACCTTCATTTGGAAATGGTAAGGCTGCTACTGACCTGATGTTCGTGAAGGTCACAGCTGCACCGGGCAAAATTAGTTCTGTGTAGGACAGTTAAGTAGATTGGATTTTCTCAGTTGTAGCTGATTTACTTTTATCTGAGTTCCTCTTGCAAAGCCATTTAAAGTCCATTCCCCTCTGCCCCCCACTGCCTGTTTATGGGAAAAGACTGGAAGGGGGAGATTCCTGCCTGGGCTCCAATTCTGCTTCAAGCCCTATTCTCATATCTTTCCAGGAAATTGTCTGTACAGAGGCTGGTGTGTAGTCGCTCTGGAGCCTGAGGCTGTATTTCATCCCATCATGAATGTTGTAGGGTCAGTAGGGATGGTCTTCCCCTGTGCCAGCTGACTGTAGCTTTGTACTCTCTGCTTTGGATCCAGAACCCTGCTGGGACCCTTCTGCGGATTCCTAGTAATGTTGCTGCAAATGTGTCTGAGCCCCTTTCCAGTCCAGCTTTTTTTCTCCTTGTGGCTAAATGTCCCTGGAGATTTTGGAGCCTGATGAAGCCAGTTAATTTGGGTTGAAATGCATCAAAGTCTGTGTCTTTTAATCGGGGAAAAAAACAACTGCTGAAGTCAGTTGAGTAGCAGATTCGGCCAGCTAAGTCTGGCCACTAGGAAACCTGTCAGCTACCTGGCTGTGCTGGCAAAACATGACATATGGTTGTGCGTGGGAAGCCCCTTCATTGCGAGCATGGTGAGACACAGAAGTGAGAGTGATTTCCACCCGGCCATGTTTTACTGCAGTGACTTTGCCAACGGGATGTAATTATGGTGGGTCTTTGCCTGCTGCTCCAGGTGGCAAAGCAACCACTGATGGAAAAGACCTCTTGCTTCTAGGCATCCTCCTGTTTTTACTTCCTTTTACATTAACTTGTGGTGGAACCTGAAGTCTGCAGAAATTGTTGTCTGGTAAGTTTGGGAAAAGATGCTGGAGATTGTGGCAGACAACTGACAGAGTAAGGGCTATATAATACTGGTGATAGACTGTGTGATCCCAGTTCAACTCCACCACGTGAATGGGGAAAATTCACAGGGAGAGTTGCGTCAGGGCCTGAGTAGAGGTAAGTGGTATGTGAAGGGGATATTTGCTTTGCAAAGTCACCTTCAGCCTGTATAAAAAATCTGGTCTGTCTGGGTCTATATGAAAAAAAGGGCTGTGGCAATAATTGAATGAAAAGAGAGCTGCCGCATCATAGGTTCCCACCTCCCCAGAATGGTAGCTGATGCAGGGTTTAAAGGAGATGAGCCATAATTGCTCCCAGAGCTCTGTGTCTCTCCTCTCTGGATGGTAGAACAGTGCTGGCAGCACTGCTGGGTCCTGAAGAGTAGGGTCCAGCCTGTCTGGAGGAACCAAGAGGGCCACAGAGAGCAGGTCCGTCTCCCAGACCACTTGTGCCAAGCAGGGTCCCTTGACCTGGTTGCACTGGACATTTGCATTAACAGAGTCTGACTCTCAGACTGTGGCATTCTGCAGACTAGAACTGATGCGGGGATATCCTAGTGTAGAAATTGTTGCAAAAGAGAAGCCCTAAATCAAGATTTTTGTATTCCATTTTCTTTTCTAAAAGCTTCAGTAACTACCTTTGTTCTGTATTGCACTGAGAACATGCAATGACCCTCATTTGTCTTTGGCATTTTCTCTTGCTTTTTACTGTCACCTCCTTTGACGTTATGACAGTATGTCCTATACTGGATTACAGGTATAAATATTGCTTTGGGGTTAGGCTTTTTAGTCAACATGCATTTGGGAAAGGTGTTAGTGACTGTCGAGGGGTCAGTGTGCAGCATCTGAATGGGCAGTAGTTGGAAGCATTACCATCCTTTGTGTCTGTGTTTCAGAACAGGTCTGAGGCATGAGGATTTTAGTTTTTCCATTCAGACAGTACTATATTAGTAATATGAAGTATTTGACAGTTCTCTTATATTTACTCTTTTAATGTCAAAATGTGTCACATCTGGTATTAATTGGTGGAAAATTATGGCTCTAATTTACCAATTTGATTGTCTGGGAAAATTGAAGAGAGTGTAGCATAATAAATGAATGCCTATTAATCTTTAAAATTTGTCTGTTTATTATCTGCTAAAATGGCCTGTTACACGGTGCTGTAAACAGCTTTTTGGAAATAGTGGTATTCATGGAGGGAAGGGCCATGGCCAAAGCATTTCAGACCCACTAAGGGGAGGATGTGGCCTGGAGAAGTCCTGGGGCCAGAGATGGCCTAGACACCTGAGGCAGGGTCTCCTCCAGGTAGGAAGGCGGCTGCTCTTTGTTAATAACCCTGCAGGGGTGAAGGCATGATGTCCCCATTCTCACGTGCATGCCAGCCTGTCACTGCTGTCCTAGGTGCCAGGCAGAGGAGCAGCCCACCATGGACATGGCCTTTGCTTTTCTCCTTCTCTTCACCTGGAATTGTTATCTCCATGCAGGTTTCTTAGTCCAGGGCACAGGCTGCTGCATCACTGATTCCCAAAACAAATTGGCATATTTCTCCACAGTAATTGTTTTAATCATTATTAATGAACATTAATTTCCAACGAGAGCACTCCAAAAGCCCTGATTTTTTTCAGACTTGCAGACATGGGAGCGTAGGCAAAAGAAGTTGGGTTGCTCTTCCCAGCATTGAAATGAAAAAGTTTTTCTCAAAGGCAATGTGTGGATCAAACCCAAACCCAAGGCACTGTCACTCTGTCCTGACAACCCCAGCTCCAAGGAGACAGGTCTCTGCTGCCTTCCCATCAACACGTGGGCAAAGCAAAGGAAGGTGGTGGAGTGCGCTGTTACTTGGGTACTGTAGTGAGAGTGACAGGCCCGACAGCTTTTCTATCAAAAGACACCCATGTGTTTGTGAAAATACATTTTTTGAGGATCAAATACCAGGTGCTTATTTTAGTAGCAGAGATCCCTGACACATGCCAATTCTGGAATAAGCTGATTCTGAAAGCTAACATTCTGTATGATTATTTCAATATATATGCCATCTGTCAGTAGCATATACAAATATTTATGTATTTTGATTACTATAACTACTATGAGGGTGCTGAAGCTCATAAATAATTTCATTTCCAGCAATCATTTTATTACTCTTCCATGGTTTGATAATGACATTTTGCATGGGCCTGCTCAGGCTCTGACACAAAGAGCAGAGTCACAGCGTGGCTATGCAAGTGACACCCTTCTCACAAAAAGCCTGTGGCCGGGGGATGCCTGAGCACATGTACCCTCTGGGTGTGTACCAGCTCCCACTCACTTCATCTCCATCTCCTTGGGCTTCAGACTGCACTGCGCTTTCATTCAGCTCCATCCCGCCTTGTCAAGTGACTGCGCTTAGACTGGCAAATGATATAATATGACTAATTATGTTTAATGCAGATAATGTCTTATAATCAAAATAAAGAGTGGATTGCAAACAGATCCTTAAAGGGCACCAGGCATAGAATTGACACTGTATTTATTACCAATAACATTGCTGAAGTGCTAACAGCTGCTCAGCTCCAGCAAGTGCAGCCCCTTTGCAGAGTTTCCCAGAAGAAGGGCTAAGTGTATCAGAAGCACATTACTGCTGATAATAGTAATTAGTTCAGTAGAGCTCAAAATGTTTTGTAAAATATTATTATACTGATTTTGCAACTCTGCAAACCACAGCACAGAGAAACAGCCTCCTTGGCTTGGAGGAGTCACTGCCGACTGTGGGGATGGCCCTGGCTCTGGTGCAGGGCTGCTGTCCCTTTCCTTGGAGCACATTGCTCTCTCCAGCTGAATCCAGAAGTGTAAGGGATGACTCCTCTCTAGCTCTGCCTTCATTTTCACCAGCGTTAGCAAAGAGACTTCAGTAGATGGAGAAATGCACTGATGTGAAAGTAGATTTCGGTGTTAGATTTTTGAAAAGCCATTGTTAAGCTGCAAAAGGAAACCACAAGCTGTAAAGGTTGATGAAGCTCCTCTGTAAGGGACTCTTATTTTGCTGCGTACATTTGTTTTCTCTTGCTTACTAAAGGGATAAAGTGCAATCTAGGTTTCAGAGAGAGATGGCTGATTAATCTGTCTGCCAGGTACATATGGAAATAAATTAGCAAATGGTGCATCTGGGATTAAACTACCGCAGAGATGATAAATTATTGCCATCTTCCATGGCTGTATTACTGAAGCTTCACTGGGTTCCCAGTACTCAGTTACTTGCTATTCACACAGTATCACCATGGCTGTGGGATGGAAAGCCTCTATATTAGAAGCAATTTTCTGTGATATGCTAGTTTGAGAACAGATCTGGCCAGACCCGTAAGGATATGCTGTATACTTAGATTAAGTAAAATCAAAGAGATGTGATTTGGTCCTTCTGCTCTGCATGAAATTCTGCTGGTTTCTGAGAAATGCTCAGGAAGGGAAAAAGCAAGGACCTGCAAGAGACTTTTCCACTATCTGCAGTCACCCTCCACCCTTTATCCCAAATAGCAGCGTTATATATGCTAACACAAAGTTGTGAGGCCCTAAAAGAGAGTTTTCTCTGTGTTAAACCTCTCCCACACCTCCAGCTTGACCCAGATGTTGTTCCAGATTGCACAATTCCAGTTTATCTCTGACATGACGACTGAGATGAAACACCAAGAGGGCAGGTGGTATTTGCTTTGAATCCTGATAGAGATTTCTCAACTGTGTCTCTGCTGCTGCATTTTCATGTCCATTTAAACTGATGTACAGCTGATGGGCTGGCAGCTGGGACATGCCAGTGATGCCTACAACAAGACAAGCAAGTGGAGTAAGTGTAACAGCAGGCACCTGGTGTGCTGCCTTTCTGGAGGCAAAAAGGGTCACACAACAGTTCTCATCAAGGCTTCTGCATGATAATGCTTGGCAAGACTATGGCTGTGTCCACAGTGCTTGTTGGGAGCTCTCTGTGGATCATCAAGACTATAATTTTCTTTCTCATCCACGTACCTGGGTTTCATTTCAAAAGAAACTGGGACAGCTGTGGAGATGGTGCAAAAAGCAGTAGCTGTACTGGTTAGGCCAGGAGAGGTTCCTTACCTGCAGAAAAGTGACCTATGATAGCAGTGCAGGGTAACAAACGTTCTTGTTCTGATTTCCTTATTTCCCAAGGTCTTTACTGGGGCTCTAAAACTTCCTCTGGGGCTGCCATTCCCTAGAAGGGAGTTGAGGGAATAAAGCAACTCTGCAGATAGTCTCAAAGAAGGTAAGGAGAGGGCAGGTAGAAACAGTGTTGGATAGAGAGGTAGATCAAAGATAAAGTTTTGTTGAACGTGCCTTGTGTTTAAAAGCTTGTGTTTTAGTTTGAGAGCATATTGGAAGAATGGCTTGACTTTTCCTAGGGCAAGTCTGTGGCATGTAACAGCTGTGGTGCAGAGGTGCCAAGTCCTGCAGCACACCAGTGAGCTGCAGGAGTGGGGGCAGCTGGAAAAGCTGCAGCTGGGCTTTTGACTAGGAATTTGCAACGTGGCAGGGAAAGCTCGTGTCTCCAGGTCGATCTTCGTGGCCCTGCATGGGTCAGCCAGGTCTCTCAAAACCAGTTGTTACGCAGGGAGCTCTTCTGGGGACTGATCCTGCAGGGTGACTCTGGGGTGCAGGGTGGAGATGATCAGGACAGGATGCTTATAGAGCCGGGAGCTGCCAGGTGTTGGCTGTTGTTCAGCTCCTGCCTTGGCACTGGTGAGGGGATGTGAGCCTGTCACAGGACACGGACAGCCATGGGGTGGGTCTGCTGTGCCTTCAGGCTGGGCAGCATGGAAGTGCTGGGCTTGAAGGACATTACTGGCTGACTGTGCCTGCTGGTTTTCTTCCCCGAGTCACTCACTGCGGTCTATGGGTCAAGCACAATTAGGATGTATGCGTCCATAATTGAGTAACACTAATGAGAACAACGCGTCGCGTTACAAGATGCATGGGTGGATGCTGAGCTGTAAATCTGAGCTAGCAAGGACTCTGAGAGCTCTGTTCAATTAATCCAAACACAGAAATATTTATAGAAATAGATTTATTTTCCAGTGACTTTATTTGCAAATTTTGGTTAAAAACAACAGTTTGTTCCTAATATGATCACGTCAACCAGCAAGTGGGACTTACTGTCATTCTTGGCCTTTCCCACAAAGTATTTTGAGCAGAATGCCGAGTGAGTCAAAGGAAGCACTGGCTGATGGATGAACAGATTGCGGCACAGTCATCTATTCTATTGCGCACTTCCAGGGAAACCCCTGCAAATTAGATGTGCAGTTTTTAACTGTACAGAGAAAACTAAAGAAATTACATTATGAACGAAAAATGAGATGAAAATGTCTGCTGTCTCATAAACAATTCAGGAATGACTCCCTCTAAAATATTCTGGTTTATGCACACATTTAATTTGTGCTCTGGGAGCAAAATAAAGTTGCTAAGATAAAACATTCTAATAATGATTTATGTAAATTTATTTGAACAAAGAAATGATGTAGTTGCCTATAGCAAATTGTTTGGAATGTGAAATGGTATTTACGAACTGCTTCTCTGTATGAATACAATAGATGATAGGAAAAGCTACATAAAGAAAACATAATTGTACATTCAAAATGGACTCTGATGCCATGTCTAGTAAGCAGGAAAGCCAGTTGAGCAGATTGCTCAGTGTCTGATAAAATAATCTCTAGCTTGATTCTTCCCAGGCTATTTATAACACACATTTAATTTAAAATTTAGGGTTGTGCTGCGGATGACCGTAACAGTCATACCAGGGCCATGTATGATAATACAAATTGTTTGCCTCACATCACACATATGCCAAAGTCTCAAGTTGCTTTACAAGCAGAAAATCAGTCTCCGTATCCTCAAAATATGGCTGAAAATAGGAAAACAATTGTAGTCCCCAGCTGCTATGGGCATATGGGGCCAAATTTATCCCATCTGTTGAAGGTTATGGAGTTCCGCCAGGGATGACTTTGATCCTGTATGTCTAGCAAAGTGGAACCAATATGTCAATATAAGACATCCTGCTACTTCTGATGTTCTCCCAATAAAACAACATCATTCAAAGTGGCGTGAATTTCCCAAGTGCATGAGTCACAAACACAGTCATGGGGGATATTTCAAAAGTGCTCTGATTCTTGCTACGTTGATGTTAAAGCAGCGAATGACAAATTGGCTTTTCCCTCAATGAGGGCTCAAGCCTAGGAGCTGCTGGTATAGGCGAGCGTGCATCAGCCTGAGGCATGGAAATGGAAACCAAGGGCCATTTGGAGCATTTTAGCAAAACACTGCAGGACAGAAACTGTTTCTGCACTCAGGTAATGCAAAGCATGTTTCACTTCAAAAGCTTTTTTCAAATCAGGAATGAGAATGCCATGTAGAAATAATAGAGTTATTTACTGTATTTGCTTTGGCATACCAAGGCATCTCTAGATACTTGGTGATGGGCTGCGCTCTAGCCATTTACAAGTTTAAAAGACATTGAGCCCCTTGCTTTAAGCAGGGCTGGTTTCCTAGTCCCCATCAGCTAGTCTCCTGGGGACAAGAAGGATTAGAGTAAAATAGTCTTCTGTCACATGATTAGGGTTCAGAGGACATTTTTGCAGTTGAATTCCTTCTGGTTTATTCTGGACTAGTACTAAGTGCCTGGTGTAGGAAGGCTATGTCTCCTGCCCAGGACTTTGCTGGTGGCAACAGAATGGTCTTTCCAGCACCAGCCTGTGTGTTAAAGGCAAAAATGAACAGAAAGTGGCTCTCTTTTGTCTCATGCTTGCAGGCTGTTCTTTTGGGCCCTGCATGCATATCTGAGTGAGACCAGAAAAATCATATAAATGCTGGCATGACACACCTGCAAATTAGAATCTCTGACAAAGCTGGTGTTTATTTCCAGCAATGCTACACTGGACTCTATGAAAGGCAGATCTTGATAAACACTGTTCCTTAGCATAGCTGACAAAGTTGTACTTAGAATTATCCTGGGAGATGATTGTAGAGTTTAAAACGTAACTGCAGACATTTATCATCAAATTAGTTTGCCCCCATTCAGTATATAGTACCTTATAAAGGGGATTTTGAATGGCTGTGGACAGAACCACTCCAGTCTCTGTCTAGAGAGCATGGAGGCACTGCTGTCTTGGAATGAACAGCTCTAAAAGTACAGTGGACTCTCCCCACAAGCAGTAACTGGAAGATCATCTATTTTGCTCTATTTATTCCTTTGTGACCGCTTTCTTCTGCCTGGGGCTTTCTCATCTGTACACTCTGCATTACTTATGGACTGCTAGGCCAAATCTCCAAAGATATCTGGGAAAACTTGACAGGCTCAGTTTCGAGTCTTGATCAATGCTGCATTTCCCTCCAAATCAGAATTAGTCCCTGGAAATTGGGGTGAAGCCATATGTGCCTTTTGTTTTGCTCTTCCAGAAGCCATTCCTTTGCCACAGCAGATCCACACCAGGGAGATCACCAAACCATTTGCTGAAGTGGCACATCTTCCCCCAGAAATACGCGGGACTTGGTTAATTTTAATAGCTCGCCTATTTAATGTGCTGGGTTATAGCTAACACTATTACAAGTAATGAGCTAAACTGGGACATCTCTGTCACTTGAGGGTGCTGCAACTGCAAGGAGGGTTTCATAAGAAGCTCTTGATCTGTCAGTGGCGACCATAGCTCTCACGTCTTCAGCTGAGATAAAAGCATTGTTTGCTTAACAGGATTGAATTTTCCTCAAAGAAATAATTGAAACAACAGGAGAATCACCCAAACCTGCACTGAGCATTAGCAGATGAGCTAGTTTGAAATCGATCCATTTGGAAAAGAAATAATGTGCAGATTGGTCAAGGTAATGATGGTATCGGATGATAAAATGGATGCAGGAATAGAGAATGCTTGTGAGGGATATAGTGTCACCTAAAAGCTTTGCAGAAGTGCTTTTATTACCCTGAATCAGCTTGGTTTTGCACTGACACTTAGCTGTTTGCAAAGAATTATACCTGCCTCTGAGATAAATACATCTGATAGTGAACTCTTAACCCCTCTTTTGCAGGCCTCTTCTGGGCAGTGGCCGTGGAGAAAGAGATGCCTTCAATTTTTCTGAATACAGAGTTAGAGAAAATGGGGTGCAAAACTATGGTACATAATTTACTAGTGAGCAGAACACTTCAGGAAAATTACAGTCATTATTGAATGTAATGAAACCTGACAAATTAGAGTTTCATAGGCCCTCCTTGAGATTAGCGTGATCCATTAAACATGCTCTCTGACTGCTAAATGGTGTTGTCCCATTTCCCCATAAGAACTTGAGAAATTCTGAGGTAACTCTGGCTAACAGCTGATTGAAAGCACCCAATCAAGAGCTCCTTAAAGTAAGAGGAGAAATTATACTGATTAACATTATTTCCAAGAAGGTAGTCTCTGAGTAGGCTGTAAATTGTGTTAGAAGCATTTGGGTATTGCAGGGAAGACTGAATTTGACACAGAAGTGGCCACAAAGTAATGTACAAAGTGGAGTGATCAAGGGAAGAACATTTTGTTGATTGTGGTGGGAAAATTGAATTACTCTCAGTAGCATAGCTATTCAGAATATGTACATTAAAGTGAATGATACACAGTTTAAAAGAAGAGCAAGCAAATACAAAGAGCAGAAAAAGCCCCTTTCACAAATCCTTCTTGCCTCATTATTTATATCTTAAGATTGTTTTCACAGGGAATAGTGTGGCACACTGGTCATGAATACCTTATCCATTATGCTGAGACATTCCAGTGATGCAAACTAAATCAATACAATAGTATTTTGCTTTTTCCCTGACTGATTGTACATTAAAAGCAACCTTTAAATGACAGCCATTAGCACCTGAGACCTGGTCACTGGCACTGACTGAGCTGACATGAGATAAATGGTGAAGGGTCTGTGTGATAGAGTTGATTCTGAATTTCACAACAAAGCCTTCAAACTGGGAGTCAGTGAGAGAGTGTGTAACTTGCCAATATGGGACAGAGGGTCTTTATCTTGTGGAAGAAGTAGTACATGGATGTCATCTAGTTCCCGGTCCTTCAAGGCACTAAGACCACCATAGATAACTTTTATAGGCTTAAGTGAAGGAGATGCCGTAGCTGTAGATGAGCACAGCAGCATTACAGCAGATGAGCCTCTCCCTTGGTAAATTTTCTCAAAATATGAATCTCACAACTAAAAATGTTGTATAGCGTATGTGTGCTGGAGTGATGCAAGAGCCATTTGGGTTTGCTTCTTACATCTCTTGGTCAAACCCACCACCCATCCCATGTTCCAGTTTGGGAAGTGCTGGGCACAGTCTGCAATGTCTTTCAGAAGCTTCCAGCGCAGTAATGCATGACACTGAAATGCAATAAAAATTAAAACCTGGAATAATGGCAGGCATTAATAGATATTTCTCATATTTCTGAGGCAAAGATTTAAGTGCAATGCTAAATGTCAAATTAAAAGAGCCACATGACTACAATTTAATGCTAAGAGCTGTCTAATCTGGTAATGTCATCTCATCTCATGACATCCTCAGTGACCAAAACTGATCCAGAAGATTGGTTTGTGGTATTTTGCCAGGATCACTTACTAAAATTAGCTCAGTTACTGGTGCTTTGGGTGGTATTTGAGCCAGACCAGTGGGCACCGGTACAGTGTTAAAGTGCCATCATGGCATATGGGGAAGAATCGAAGGAAGAAGCTTTGAAAGGCTGGAAAGGAAAACAAGCATTTGAAATACAAATAAGATTCCCATAATCTTACCTCTGCTTAGAAGGAGTCTGTCATCATGGCTGATGTGGGGCAGAGTGGGACATGATGAATGTGAACACAGTCCTAGAGAAATTAAGTTTATTCCCCCCTAATCTAACTTATTATAAGCATTTATGGTGCCCATCCGTGTAATGTCTGAGCAGTAGTCGCCATTGTTGTTCAGGGCTGGCAACTCATGTCTCCTATCAAGAGCAGATCTTTAAGGAAAATCTCTGTTGGTTATGATGTAGCTTATTCATAAAAATATTTACAGTAGCTACTTACATCTACCCTCTTCTAAATGATAAAGCACTTGAGTGCGGGTTGAATGCCTGCTACCTTCTCATCTCCTTGACATTCATTATAAACCAAGAAGCCAAGTTTTTTAAAAGCTATTCAGATGTTTTGTGCTGTAACTTTCTCTAGTAGATATATTCCTATTGATTGCAGTGAAACACACAGAGTAGAACAGAACAGATCAATTGAAAAGTAAAGTTAAGACAGCAAGCACACTTCTTTTCCACTTACCATAATGGAAGCAGTTAGGGCTGGATCTATCCCAGGTGTAATGCTGCTGAAGTCAATGGAGTTGTACCAGCGATGAATTTGGCTCCTAGTGTTTTGTTTTGACCTTTTCAGAAGGTTGCTCTGCAGGAGGGAAACTATTAAACACAGCCAGTGATACCTTAAGTCGAAATATAGAAAAGGCAAAGCTAGTGTGCGTAGCACCTTTTTCATTAAGGAAGAGGCCTGGCTTTTATAGAGTGAGGGCAAAAGAATTGATTCCAGATAAATGCTAAACTTAGTTTCAGGTTTCCCTGGTGAATAACAATCCCAGGTTGGCTGGAGAGTTGAACATCTCTGCCTTTATGCACAGTTGTCTGGAAGGGGCTGCATGGTCTTTCTGAATGTCTGTGCATCTGAATGGGTTTGAGTTGGATGTCAGTTCCTGCAGAGACACTATTCATCTGCTCACCAATGATCCATGTAAACCACCTGAACATAATTCTTCATTCAAGTTCAAGTGTCCTGAAATTGCCTGGCAGTGTTCTACGTGATGATCTTTATTAGCAGGTATGCTTGGATTTCAGTGGACACCACAGGTTCTTCATGCCCTGCAATTGTCTCAGGAAGGTAGGGACTAGTGCTGTGACTTTGGAATACTTTCAACTTCAAGCCATTCTGTTTTACATCTTTGGATGTGCTAATCCAGGCTAGGAGACAGCAATGTGTTCTATGGCACCTGACAGGTACCAGTGCAACTGAGAACGGGACCTCAGGTTGGCACTGTCTCCATCCCACTGCATTGCCCTCCTCTGAAATTTCCAGTGATCTCTGAAAGCACTAACAGTAAGCCATGCCTTGTCCACAGGGATAGATGTTTGCTAACAAGGAGGGCGACAACCAGAAAAGTTCTGGCTTCTCCTCAGACAGCTGGATTTGGAAGGATGGGAGAAGTCCACAGAGGTTGTATCAGAGGTGTGCTGCAGGAGGTCCCCTTGCCTGCAGCAGGATCAGGGCAGCAGGCACCAACACCCAGTGCTGCCACTGTGGAAGTGAGAGCTGTGGGAGTGGGTGCCCAGAGATGTCTCACACTGTTGCACTGCCTTGGCCCGGAGGCAGTGCTGGACATGCTCTCCTCTGGGGGCTGGCTGTGTGCTCCTATCCCTCTTCTTATAGCTCTTTCTCTTTTCCTTTTTCCATGACCAGGCCTCTCCTGCCCTTTCCTATTATGGCCCCTTCCCTCCTCCTGTCCTCCCCAACAAATCTCCTCCCCAGCTGAGCTGAAGGTACTGCTGGCACTAAACTGACATGTGCAGCCTGTTGGTCTGCTGAGGTGGGGTGCTGCTGTCCACTGCCCTAACACGGACTGTGGGCTTTGGGGAGCAGTGTCTGATCCCACATTGCCTGGCTCAAATGGACCAAGGCCTCCTCTTACCCTTACCTACTTGTACAGTAAATACATTGATTTGCAACAACTCCTGATTTTCTTGGTGGGACAGGGAGGACTGTAAGTAGGGCTAAAGATTCCTTGAGCCCCTTGGACCTACCCATCCTGCACATGTATGTGAGGTAGGAGGATTTCAACACCTGCAACTCTGAATAAGACTGTTCATGTTGATGAAAAGTTTTATTTATAATATTGCTCACTGTTTTCTGTGTTTTTTCTTTCTAGTCAAATACAGCCTCAATTTCCTCATTTGGCCTAATTTGTGCACCTCATAATTCCTTTGCTAGGTGTGGCTTGAATGCCTGTCCCGGCAGAGTTTTCCAAGCAGGAGGCCATGAAGCAGTGTTCTGCAGCAAGGACTGTCGTACTTTTGTAGAGGCTACTGCACTATATTTATTAGTTTCTTCTGAAGTGTTATCATAAATAATTAAAGCTCAATTGTGCTTGTTAAATAAATGAGAAATGCACATGTTCAGATGCATTATCTATGTTTTAACTGCACTCATTTGTTGAGGTTTTCCTTGGGTATGGAGGCAGGAGCCTTCTGTCTGAATGGAGGGCTGTGGGAGCTGCAGGATCTGAGCTGAAGGATTGGATCCTCCCTTGTTTGCCCAGGAATTTTTAAAACACATTTTTACTGTGGGGGTGCATGTTATCCATTGTGTGAGATGGTGTTCCTGGAGGCAGGTGCCATCCGTTTGCTATGGGCTGTAAAAGTGTGGAGAAAGCATTTCTTGGGGTGAAATTTTTACGGATGTGTCTTATATTGAGGCTGCCATTCAGCAGGTATAGGACAACCAGGTGAAGCCCAGTGTCTTTCATGTTTACAGCCATGTGTGCTCATGCTGAGCACTTTGCAGTGCCCCCCACGGCCTCCCCAGGGCTGGCTGCCCCCAGGGCTCCCCGAGACATTCCCTGTGCTGCATCCTGCATGTGGGGCTCTGGTTGTTTAATTTTCTCCTACAATCTTCTCATGTGCGTGTAGTGTTGTGTGCCTCCGTGACACATGCACACCAGTGCCTATGCTGTGTACGACCCAACAGGTCCCAGTCGGCTGCCACTGCACAGCTGGAGGCACACAGGGCCCTGCAGTGTTCACTGACAGCCATCGCTCCCTTTCAGAAAGCTATCCATCTTAGGACGGGTTTTAAGACTAATTGCTACATGGAGTCTCACAGCCATCCTGATTAGTGATTTAAAACTTCTGGACTCAGTAATTCTATCTTCATTAGGAAGATCTGTTTTTCCAATAATTGTCTATAAAGAGGGCCTGGGGTATTATTAAGAGATGGCATTCATTATCAGTAGAAATACCATGAAGAAATTTCGTAGACAAATGTTTATATTCTGGATGATGTAAATTTTCTTCTACAAGGAAACAATTTTATCTAAAAAGCATAATTATATTAATAATTATCTTAAAAGCTAAATTGGATATTAAGGCTTAGTCTGTGATTTAAGGCTTGGTCAGGGATTTCTAGGTAGTTGACACCTGCAGTGCTAGGCAGCTGGGAAAAGTAAGGCTGGCTATTTGGGAAAAAAACCCGAACACTAACCAAAAAAATAAAAGGATGTGGAGGAAAAGAAGTAGTAGTGTAATTGGTAAGGAAAAGCTTTGGTGGGAGCTAACATTTAGGAAGTAGGCTAAATTGTAGAGAAACTAACTCAACAGAAGAAACCAACTTTGGAGCTTGGGATCTGAATGCTGAGAGAATATGGCAGATGGAGAGCAAAGAACTTTTGGGTTATTAATTTATTAATTTGTTTATTTAACTAGGGGGGTTACAAGAAGGGCTAGTAGCTTGAAGATCTGCTGGATGGTGTGATGGATCAGTAACCAGCAAGAGGACTGTCTGCCCAGGGATTATAGGCGGAGGTGCAGTAAGGATGCCCTGGCTTAGGAAGAGATGGGCAGAGCAAGGTGATGCAGCAAAAGGAGAGGGTTGCTTGCTGAATTTCTGGAGATCCTCTAACTTTACAGAATACACAGATACAAGGCAGCTGTAAGAGCAGAGTAAGATGTCTGTCTCTATGGTCACCAAAGGAATGTAACTATCCTTGGATACTTCCCCACAGCATCTAAAATGTGTTTTATGGGAAGACTTTCCTTTATAGAGGACATGGTTATAGAGCAAGAGGGAATGAGTAGATTTGTTTTCTTTCTGTACCTCAACTTTGCCTTCTTGATGTTTATTTTGGTTATTGTGGCTTCTGAGGCTTTTAAAATTAGTATTTCTGTCTCAGAGTGCCTGCCAATGGTCCAGAATCTCATGTCCAAGGCTGAAAAAAATATTTTACTCCAAAGGAATGAGAAAGTGAATTTTCTCCAAGGAGATAAGCTTTTGAATGATTGTTTGTATCTGCATCTGGAAGAAAGGAAATGATTATTTCTTATGGCAGTTGAGAGATGGTCATGAGGAAAGGGAAGTTATTATTAATTAATCATCAATTATTATTTCAATATTTATGTAGCACTGTGTGACTGGTGCCCCACGGGGAAGGCAGATCATCCCTCTGCCTGAGGAGCCGACATTCTAAATATAACCATGGCGAGGGCTGCTCATGGCAGATGATGTGTTTTCATCATTCCCTGCTCTGCCTCAGCTTTTCAGTTGAATCCCATTTTAATTCCCCATCCCCAACAGAGGGGTGCCTGCATTAAGAAGAAATGGCAAGATCAGAGTCTAAAAGAGCACAATCAATGCAGTAAACAGAGAGGCAGGATTAGAGGTCTGATCTCAGAGTTACATCTTGCAATCCCTACCCAGAATTGCAATAATGTAAATAAAACCTTTCCAGGAATAAAGAGTGCAGGATTGGTGCCAATTTAGAAAGGCCTGCCCTTCCCAGGCCCTCAGACTGATGTCCAAGTAAAGTTTTGGGGGTTTTTTCACAGTCCATAAATTGACACACTTAATGGTGAGACCTGGCCTGCATGGAACTGTTGGCAGCAATACTGGGATGTTTCTCTTACAGATGTTTTCCCTGACCTTACCTCTTGCTGAAGTCCCTTTCCTATTTTTGTGCTTTGAAGCGGGTGTTTCTAGATGCTGTGCCTATACCTGATACTGCGCTCCACTGGCAGCAGCCAGCAGGGTAGTGAACTCTGATAGATGTATTCTGATAAAACTCATCTATTTAGATCCTGGGAATTAGCTGATACATCGCAAGGGTTGTATGGTAAGGTAGCAGTTCCGCGAAGTGTCAAACTGAACTCTGTGATTCAGAGAATACACACGTGACAGACCACTTGAAATGGAGTGGATTTGAAAGGGCAACTGAAAATATGTAATACTGAGAGAAACCAGCATTTATGTAAAGTACCTATCATTGTCAAAGCGTGGTGTAGTGGCTAGAACAGAAAATGGGAGTCAAACAGTCTAGGGTTTATTTTTGGCTCCAGCATATCTGTACTGAAGTCAAGTTAATTGGAGCTAAATACAGAAGTCTCTCCTTATATAGGATTTTTGATCCACTTTCAGAACTCTGTTAGAGGGATGTGCTATTTTGTTTTTCTGGAGGATGATTTAAAAGCATGGAAGGAAGTTGCTGCGTTTTGTATTAATGTATGCAAGATTTTTTCCATAAGCATCTCAGTAAGTATCAGATGTATGACTTCTGTGCTGGGAGGGATAAATCTGTGGAAATCTATAGCTATTGCCAGGTGCCAGTTTTTATCAGAAATCTGTTGGCTTCACTGAAATTTTACATAGATATTTTCCCCTGTCCGGTGACCTACTTAAATAGAAGAAATACTGTATAACAGTCTTACAGAAGTTTCTGGGCAGAGACTCTCTCTTCTGCAGTGTAGAAGCAGAGGACAAAAAGACAAGTTTTCATTTATTAGTACATTTCCCTTTATTTAAATTAAAAAAAAATAAAATTCAAGTATTTTGAATGTGACTTGCTTGTTAAAAAAGATTCTTTAAAAATCGAAACTGAAACAGTCTGTTGTCTCTGCGATAATGACTGTATAAGTGCTCTGTGAAGGTATCCCAGTGATCTCCAGAGCAGCCCTCTTGAAGGAGTTCAGCTGCCTGGACACTGAGTTTATCTTTGTGCTGGTGTGGGGACATTGTTTACAAGACACGCTGTGGTTTGGCTGTCCTTGCACCGTACTGTGCAGGGGTAGCAGATATATCCTTAGAGATTACCACATGAGAGGATGCTGTGGTTCCTTTTTGTTTCAGCTAGCTTCCAAGTCTAGATGGTTGCTCAAATGTGCTCCCAAGAGCAGAGACTTGCTAATGGTTATGGAAAATAGACAGTCTAATAAGCATATGGGCAGTGGACTCTGCAGAGACACACTTTGGCGGTGCTTTCATCCCTCTTGCCTGGCTTGGACCTCCGTTGCAGTGAGTGTGCTCTCAGTCTGCACAGGGCTGATCCCTTGGGATCAGTACCTCTTAGGAGTAGGACCTACTCCAGTACTTGCAGTGCACAGTCCTGAAAATAATTCACAGAAAAAACTGTGTAACAGCATGTGTTACTACCTTGTCCATCTGATTAGAAATGAAAAGCAGAGCTGTCAGAGGAGAGAGAGACACCAATTCGGTTGTCTGTGTTGCCGTCTCCTTGTGGCAGCAGAGTAGGATGGGCACAGGACTAACAGCACCCACAGCTGGTTTGGCCATCCTGGTTTGTGTAATGGCTGAGGGCCAGATACACCCACGATCATGCTCATTTCTGTGAAGGACGTTGCCCCTAGGCAAGACAAGAGTCTTGTAAGATGAATATTCTGCTGTGACTGCCCTCCTCTCTCACAATTGTTGTCTTGGTGGGGAGAGGCAAACCTTTAGGCAGGGCTGTAAAATGGCACTGTTGGAAGTACCTGGAGGCTGCAGCACTACCAACTTCACTGAAAGTCAATTAAAAGTCAATGAGACCTGGGCTTTTAAATCTTTCCAGTGCTTTTCTTAAAAGTTACCATCAGTACTTGGAAATCTAATCTATTGGCTGTGTTTCCATTGCACCATCCATCTGAGGATCTCTAATCAAAGCTGTAAATATCTATAAATCTGTAATACCTTATGAATTCTCTATATTGACTTGAGTTTTGGGATGTTTACTGTATGAGTATATTGATTTAGGTTAATAGGAAAAGTAACCCAGTCAGTAATAAAAGCTGATGGTAAATCACTTTTCCAGGAGCCCAGTTCAGGTGGGTGACAGGCAGTGTGAGGATGGAAGGATCCTGCAGGCGAAGGCCAGCAAATCATCACAAGCAGCTTGTGAGGCTGATCCCTTCTTCCCTCACTGCGACAAGGGAGAGCCCAAGGGAGACTTGCTGAGGGGAGAGCACTGTCTCCTGAGGAATGAGTCAGCTATAACCTTGTTACTGTCAGGTGACACAAGATACACCTGCCTACTCTTCTTTAACTTGCTGTTAAGTAACACCTTGGATTTAAGGGCCTTGTCACAAGCCTCTGATAGAAGTCCAGCAGAGTGCTTGCAGTTTGCTAGATAAAACAGGATTCATGCTCAGGGTGCTGATTCTCCTCTCAGGGCTGCCTCTCACGGCAGGAGCAGCTGCAGGATTGCATCCTGGGAAAGATGATGCCTCACACTCAAAGAAGGTGCAATTGCAACAGAGGAACCACTCACTTCAGCATGCTTCACCCGTATTACGTGCACATGGAGGAAAACAACCATAGGTTATCCCATCCAACAGCTTGTATGGATCTGTTCCATTTTGCCTGAAACCATTCTGTAGACTGCAAGGAAAAATATTAGTGATCTGCAGGAAAAGCCAGACTGCCTGACATGGATGTAATGTTAGGCTTAGCTGCAAGACCAGGAGCAGTAGAATTTGTAACCAGAGTATCTTTTTTCTGGTCAGGCTCCTTGGGATATTAACTCACATTGTTCCCAGCCTCTTGTCCTTGTGGTTTATAAAGCAAAAGAGCTTTTTTTTCCCCTGTTAATTTTTGGTGTATTGCTCTCTTGTTTTAAATAAAGCCCCTGCTCTATTTTTGAATAACATAATGAGTGAAAAATTACTTTATTCATCCTGGTGGCAGGACAGCAATTTGTTACACTGCCAGCTAGAGGACCTGGATCAGAAACAAATTTGGGTTCCCAGGCTCTGTGCCAGAAGAGCTGAGACATATTTTTGAGGTGATGTACTTGGACTCTAGGGGGAGATTGTTGACTGAATTGAGCTGCTTTCACAAACATCCTGCCAGCTGAGCCATGACCCACTGCTGGTCTTTGCCTCAAATGGGCAGGTCCCCTGCAATGTACGCCACAGTTAGGAACTGCTCCCAGAAGCTGGAAGTTTAGGTGAAGAATTGAGGATATTTTGTGGGGAAATTAAGTTCCTGCATGTTCCTGTATGTCCACCCTTACTTATCACTTGGTATCTATTGATCCAACTACAAGGAGGCCATGTATAATGATGAGTGCAGGTTGTTGGAGGAGGGGCTGTTGCCCTTTTCACGTGGTGCCAGAGCTGAAACTTGAGTAGAAGATGATGCAAGGCCATCGCTTCCCATATGACCACCCTGGACTTGACCTGTCTCCATGTCACCCTTTGAAAGCACTCTGTCACATCCCTATAGCCCTTCCCACCACATTCCATGGTCCTTCCTCATGTCCCAGACAATTTCCACCTTGGCTATGCTCCTGCATAGCTGGAGGCTAGGACTTAAACTGGAGCACTTTAAACTGAGAACTTTGCTAACTCTGAAGCTGCAGCTTTTTTAAAGGACTGAACCTCCATAGGGCCTGATCCTTTACAGCTTGTGTTTCTGTGAGGCAGCCTCTTCCAGCTGCTGTTCTCTTCATGGATAAAGATATCGCCAGCTGTAATGATCTGCTTCCACATTTTGTATGGATATATCAAGTGCTTGGAAAAGCTCCAGGTATTTCAAGTGAGACTATAAGGGGAAAAACTACAGAGTGAGACTACAAGGGAAAGCATGTTAGGACCATTTTATTGAAAGATAACTCCCTCTTGTCCATTGCATCTGGGTAGATGCAATACTGGTAATTATGACTGTACAATTAGATAGTCATTAATAGGTATGTTTGTGTATTATGTTTTGTTGTTTATATATACTTGTAGTTATTTCAAAAAGTGAAAGCAGATTAAGTATGAGTAGAACTGTCTGAGCACTACAAAAGCAAGAAAAGTCTGCATAGAACTGAGTCACATGTCCTAGATACACAATAATTACCATAATACACAAGAAATAGGAGTTTCAAGCAAAGCTGTGAGGTGGAATGTTTAAAGCAAAGGAAGAAGTTTTTTCCCACAGTCAATAGTTAAAGCATGGAATTTCTTGTTACAGGTTGTTGTTGATGCTGAAGCTTACGTGAACCTTTTGAAAGTTGAAGGAAAAAAGGTATCTTTGCATTTACAGCATACCACAGCATCTGGTTGCATCTTTAGCTTAAGCTTGTAAGCAGCAGGTTTCTGGAAGTATAGGAGAACACTTACAGAGTTTCAGTGTGCCGTTCCTCCTTAGGACATGGCTGGAACCAGGACCGTGGGCAAGGGGAGCTTTGGTCTAACTGGCTTCTTCAACTCTTCCAATAAATGTTCAGTGGAGTTATGTGACAGGGCAATAAGGGAGAAATAGAGGTAGAGGGTTGGATGCTGGTTATCACTGGCATAAATCCAAGGATGCAGTCAAATAGTGCATGGAGCCACAGTGTGCTGGGGTACCTGAGGACAACTTCAGCCCAGCTCCCCAAGGACTCTGCAGGCACCAGCATCACACTTCCCGCTCAATAAGGCAAGCATAGGCAGAAATTTCCACTTGGCCACTTTGAAGATCGTATTAAATCTGCCAGACCTATGAAAGAAGAAACTCTGCTTAAGTGGAACCCGTTAACTTCTGTAAGAACCCGCTTTGAGTACTTGATGACTAAAATCCCAGTCCTGAACAGGCTTGAGCACATGCTTGCTATGGTGTGCACGAATACACGTATCACCAGAGGCCCAGTTCCAGACCTGAGCTTCATATGTGAGTGCAACATGTCTCTGGCTCCCTAAATCTGATGGGTGTGTTTGGGAATCCAGAGGCAGCTGTGGCTGTGTACAAGGAGTATACAAGACCAGCACTGTAGCAGAACAGGTAGTAAGTTACTTCTGGCAGCGCTTGTTTCAACCAACTTGTTTTGCCTCCTCCATTATTGTAGAGAAGTACATAAGAGAGATAAGTGTATTCTTTGGCCTCATCTGGTCAGCAGTTACAGATTTTCTCACTTTGCTAAGTGACGACCCTGTAATCACTGGAGCATTTAAGTCCTGGCTTTTTTTGAATTGGGACCTGTGCATGGTAATGGATGAACAGAGAGGCAATTTAATTGATATGGAGATTGGCATTATGTGATTTAAAGGGGGCACAATTTTTCCTTTTTGTTGAATATGTGAGGTTTTTTGCTTTGTGAACATCTTAATTTTCTGATTGCTGGTAAGAAACACCTACAGTTTGGTGTAATGATAGGACCACAGCTACTTCCTCACTGATTGGCATACACTGGGGTCTTGAGAGTGGTGGGATTACCCAGTTTGGAGAGCCAAGAGAAAGGAGGAGTTGCAGGACCAGTTTTTCAGTAGAGGTAACAGTTGTTTGTGGCTTGGGATTGGGCTGCACTTGCCCTGGTACCCAGCGTGATCCAGCTGCCTTCACCTCAGCAACATCAGCAGGTCCCAAAGGGGTGGTCAGCATTACCCGGTTGGCAGGTGCTGGCTGTGTGCCCTGCTCATGGCATGGGAGTCTCCTGTGAATTTGCTGAGACCACTGTGTCAGGAACCTCCCCAGGTGACCTCTTAGGTCAAAGCCTGAGGGCACCCTCAGCAGGAGTAGTGGCACTAACCAGTCAAGAGATTCACCAGCAATTGTAGCCAAGTGTTGGCTTTGTTGCAAGAAGTTAAAAGCTGTACTGTCAGTTTGTTTGCTCATCCTCCCCCAGATCTGACATTCCTCTGATTATGTAGCCAGCTGTAGGTTGTTATTATTTGGACCAAATCATGCCTTGGGGCAAAACTGACATCACTGCTGGGCCTCATTAGGAAAATAAGGAGCAGGGTGTGGGGAGCTGGCTGGAAGAAGCACCTCTGTTTCCCACCACTGAACTGGGAGGTGAACTCCCCTTGTCAGGCAGGTTAGTGGGGTCTGTGGTTTCAATGCAGCCCTTTGCCAACACCCTTCAGTTACGGGAGGCTTAGGAGTCTTGGCAGCTTTTGTCCCAGTTTCAGCTGGGATAGAGTTAATTTCTTCCTAGTAGCTGGTACAGAGTTGTGTTTTGGATTTAATATGAAAGTAATATTGATAACACACTGATGTTTTCTCTGCTGCTGTGCAGTGCTTACCTTAAGTCAAGGACTTCTTGGTTTCCCAAGCTCTGCCAGTGGGCAGGTGCAAAAAGAAGGTGGGAGGGAGCACAGCCAGGATAGGTGACCCAAACTGGCCAAAGGGGTATTCCCTATATGAGAATGTCATGCTCAGTATGGGGGAATATGGCCAGCAGGGGCTGATCACTGGAGGGGGACAGGCTGGGTGCTGAACAACTGTATTGTTCATCACTTGTTCCTCTCTCTCCCTTTTCTTCATCATTTTATTCATGTTATTATTAAAATAATCATTACTGTTGTTGTAATTATTAACTTTATTTCAGCCATTAAATTGTTCTTAACTCAGGAGTTTTACCTTTTTCCAGTTCTTCCCATCTGAACTGGGGCTGGGGAACAGTGAGCAAGTGGCTGTGTGGTACTTAGCTGCTGGCTGGGGTTAAAACATGACAGCTTTTGATAAGTTGGCTTGCATGCTGTGTGGTGTACGCTGCTCCTCACTGTCTTGTGTTTGCTTGGTTTTTTCTAATCACTGTTTTAAAGAGCAGTACTGACATGGTGACATGGTTTCTGTTCATCTCTGGTAATTTCAGAATCATGGATTTAAATAAATGAAGATTAATCACAGTTATTGGTAGGTGGTAAAGTCTTTTTCAAGTAGGGAAGAATTTCTTAGTCTGCTTAGTTACAGCATCGACAGTTTGGAAGAAAGGGAGTGATTAGTGAAATCTGCAATTATTATTTAATTTGCAAACTTCCTTTGCTAGGCCTTTTTTCTTTTCATGTGTTTAGATGTCATCTTGATGTTGCCTTATGTCTCCCACACTTTACCTTGTTTTATGCCTTACTGGACTTTAGCTATGTAATTCCTGGCTTTCCCTTTTATCTAGTTGTTCTCGACCTTTGGAGTCAGATTGTGTAACCACAGGTACAAGTAATGTTTTCCCCCTGAAGATCAGACATGTTGTATAAGACAGTGTATTAATGGCACTCTGTAATTGCTAGTTCAACATGCAACAAGTTACTAAAGTTAACTTATAAATACTGTTAGTAATTTATCTTATGAAAAAAGTACTGTTTGAAGAAAGCCAGTGCCTGTTCCAGCCACCACAGCAGCAAACTCCACCACTCATGCTACAAACATCATACTATTACCTGTCTCTTATTTCACACTAAATAGGATAACAAAGCTTTCTTAGAAATGGGCTGTTTCTAAACATATCACAAACCTGTTTGGTTCAGTGCCTAAAAAAGGAAAATGTGCTTTTTTTAAGACCTCGGTTTTCATTTTGGCATAAATCATAGATATTCACAGAAGTATCAATAAGTGCAGGCTCTGGAGATGGGCTGCTTCTCATTAAACATGCACGTGTTGTTGTCTTCTTACTTCTTCAGACCTGGCCTTCATTTTGAGGTTGGACTTTAATTTCTGAAGAATGTAATTTAAAGCTCTGTATAGTGCTTTGTGACTACCTGCAACTACAAATGAAGAAGACTTGGCACTGGCAAAATAAAAACGTAGCAGCTTAGCTGCTTCAGCTCTGCTAGAGGCAGTAAAAAAGAAGGTCTAAACCTCCAAGTGAGTTTAACAAGGGGCACAAGCAAGTGAAGTGTCTCTTGGATTGCAGAAAGTTTTACAGGCAGAAGCTGACAACACAGGAGGCTCCTGCTCCCTGTATTTAAAGTTTACTTTGCTGTTTGTCTTGAGTGGGTTCAGTGTCGTAGTGAATAATTTATAAGCAGCATGAATGAGCTCATTAGTCACCTTTTCAGAGCTTAAATGAGTTTTGTGGTTGTTATTACACGGATCTTCTGTTCACCAGCACAGCAAAAGGATGGCTTGGTGGCTGGTGGCTTGTACTGGGACAGCCCATCACCTTCCAGCCTCGACTGGCCTCTTTCTGCTGCTGCAACCCCAGCTCTGCTGCCCAGAGCTGGTCCACTAACCTGCAGGGCTTTATTTTCCAGTGATAGTTTTTTCCTCTTTTATGTGATGGTTTGGTATTGTGTTGTTTCCACATTTCTTTTGGGAGGAGAGGTGTTTGTTATTATGAAAAATATATTGAAGATTATGCAACAGGTGATGTGGAACAAGTAAAACACTCTACTTGCGTACAAACGATAAAAGTGACTTTTCTCCTCAAATGTTCTTCAAAATTTTGTTACAGCCTGTCATGATTTCAGCTGTGATGGAGTTAATTTTCTTCCTAGTAGCTGATACAGTGCTGTGTTTTGGATTTATTATGAAAATAATATCGATAACATGCTGGTGGTTTAATTGCTGCTGAGCAGCGCTTACCCCAAGTCAAGGACTTCTTGGTTTCCCATGCTCTGCCAGTGAGCCAGTGCACAAGAAGCCATGAGAGAGCACAGCCACGACAGGTGACCCGAACTGGCCAGAGGGATTTTCCGTAACATAGAGCATCATGCCCAGCATATAAAATGGGGGCAGTTGTCTGGGAGGGGTTGTTCGCTGCTGGGGGATGGGCTGGGCATTGCTTGGCAGGCAGTGAGCAAATGTATTGTCCATCATTTGTTCCTCTTGGGTTTTTTTTCTCTCTCACTCTCTCATATCTCCCTTTTCATTACTATTATTACTATATTGTACTTTATTTCATTTATTAAACTGTTCTAACCTCACAGGTTTTACCATTTTCCGATTCTCCATCCCACCCCACCTGAGGCAGGAGGAGTGAGCAGGCAGCTGCACAGTACTTAGTTTCTGGCTGGGGTTAAACTACAACATAGCCATAGCATTTTCTTGTCCTTCAAATGCCGATGGAAGTGCTAAACTGTGGTAGAACTAGCTGAACCTTAGAAGAAGGCTTAACTATCAGTGTTTACAGGACTGCAGATTTAAAGGCAAAAACATTCCCAAGATTATTTTGTAGTGCTCTGTCTGCCAAGGCCTACTCCATCATTGTGGCATCCCTGTGAGAAACCCGTGGAACGTGAAATTTGCCTGCAAAAAGTCTGTGAAGTGCCAGATGCACCACACCTCCCAGATTATTCCAGCTGCTCACTGAAGTTACCTGTTGCCAGAAAGACTGGGGCAGTGCCAAAAGACCTGGTAGAAATTAGTGCCCCAGTGGATAAGGCAGCCCATAACGATAACGCAGTCTTTTCACCATGGAGAAGCCAAAAGCTGCTTGCAGGGAAACCCACATCACAGGACATGAGTGGGAGTGGTGCTCCGGCCATAGAAGTTGCTGCTGGGATTTGAGTACTTTAGCTGTGCTTTTCTTCTGTGCCAGCTTTCCTCCTTCCTCCCCAAATCTCACTTACCTGCTCTGCCTGGTGGCTGCTGTCTGGTTCAGCCTTGGAGGCCACCTCTTCTGTGGTTGTGGAGGGGAGCACAGGACAGTGCTTTCTGCAGGTGCTACTGACTCTTTTTAGTCCTTCCATTGCAGTTTTTCATTGCGTTCCATTCCTTGCTCCCTGATGCTTTTGGTAGGCTGGTAAATAGCACTAAAAACACACCAAGGATAGAAATCTGCTTATTCATTTTATGACACTTGGTGTGTTTCTCACAACCTGCACCCTCTCAGCATCTCTTTGCAGACACAGCTGTAGGTCAGCCATGCTTGTGCTTCATCACCGCATCACCTCATATGGGCTCTCATAGCTGTGTCTGCATTGTCAGTCTGGGAATCTGTATTTCACAAGATTTCCTCCAGGAACAGTGTTCAAGAAACAGACAGGAAGTGTAGAGCTGAGTGGGGAATAGAGGGAAGGACTCTGGAATATCCTGTTCTACAAAGAGCTGGAAATCAAGCTGGGACTCAGTACTGTTGTGATCAGGAAGTGGACCTGGCGCAAGAAAAGTGTCAGAGGAGAGTAATCGCTTTCTATCTCACAGCAGTAGTGACGGCAAAATGTGTTTATTGTCAGTTCCCAAGATCCTCAGTTGATGAGAAATGAGCACAAACTTCACTAGGCATGAGGTCCTGTTGCAACTTAATTGTGCATGCAAATAAAGGATAAACTCCTAAAGTCATTGATGAAATGAATGTATTCAGGAAAGCCGAGGCAGGTTGAGATGTTGCTGTAATTTTTTCTTAGTTTTAGAAATTCCATTTGGCAATACTGTTTAGGAACTTTGTAAAAAGAACATGGTTCTCCCCAAAACTTCTGATCTTTACTTCTCTGCAATGTTGGCTGCTGCTTTTCCTCCCTGTTACTTTTGAGAACAAAAACATAGTTGATTTCTTGTTCTGCTGATTACTTGTAAGTTTGACTTCAGCTGCCGAATGGTGAATACTGATGCTGAGATAAGTCCAGGCCACATTTTGTGGCACTACACCTGTACAACGGATAGCAGAGTCTGAGCACCAAACCTCAGAAAAAAGTTCTTTCACTCTTTTCAGCTTCTTCAAGCATTGTAACTCTACCAGAAATACTGGCTTGTATTGCAGCTAATGTACCAACTGGGTTAGGTTAGGTGAGTTCAGACCAATATAGCCATTACAGCAGAAGACTCCAGTAAAGATATGTTCATCCCAGCAACATTTTGCTTTCCACTGTTGAGGCTACTAAAATAAACTGCAGTGATAGAAGCTTCCCTTTCACAGTATAAGCTAGGTTTGTGCTTGGGTTGCTTGTATGTTGGGTGATTACACTGGGAAAGTATCTGTCATATGGACCTGCTTTAACAAATGTATGTAGGACAAACGAGCATGCATGATGCTCTCCTCCCACCACGCTCATGTACAGAAACACAGTTGCTGGTAGCTTGTCAGCCGTATATAATTTTAGCACTAAGTATACTCATTTTCCTAGAAGCTGCAAGCAAGTGTTACTACAATAACACTGTAAATATGCATACATTAATTTATAAAGGAGCTATTTCATAAAACGGTGGGTTTTATTGTAAGAACTTAATTTTATTTTAGCCTGTGAAACAGAAATGCTATAGACAGTTTTGTTTGCTCACACTCCTGACAAAGCTTTGTATCAGTGCTCCTTTTCTCACTGATTCAGTTCTGTTTCTGTTGGGTTTTGCCTGCTGGAGCAAATGAGAACTTGAAGAGTAATTGAATTAAAGCTTGAGGAAGTGCTTTGTAAATCTGATTCCATATTCTTGAGTGAACGAGCAAAAGATAGAACTATCGGTAGGCTGGGCCTTCATTACATGTGCAGCTTGTCTTCAGCTGGTGCTTGGTGTGAGAGAAGAACAGGGAGCACATGCTTGTCAAAGACACGGGAAAGGCAGGACTGCGCTTGGAGAAGCTGTGAGGTCAGAGCTGCTCTTTTTTGTGGCACCAAGGTGCTGTTCGTCAGACAGTTTAGGTGCGTTAGGTCTGTACGAGGCAGAGACTCTTACTGTTCAGGTACTGCTCAAGAAATTCAGCTACGGCTGTTTCTCTGCCCCAAAAGCAGACATAGTGGAAAAAAACAAAACCAGACTGGTCTTCTGTGGTTAAAAATAAAGAAATAAAGAAGTGTTGATATTGCAGAAGAAGAACACTGGGAACAGGAGTTGTGAAAGAGGAAACAAACAAGCACTGTATTCATGATTCAGTTTTTATAAGTGCTCAGAGGTGTTGAATGTGCTTCTGCTCTGTATAAGATTTAATCCGTTGCCTCAGAGAAAACAGAAGAAATGGCAAGACTGATATGTGGGACATCAGTCATTCTGCATGGGGGGAGATTTGAAACAAAATGAGATGGCCAGTGTACAGTGTCAGGACCTGAGCTGTGTCCCACACTGAGGGTCTGATCACAAGAGGCAGCAGCCCTGTCGCCGTGAGTCTTTGAAAAGTACCTTGTGCACCAGGACCCATCAGAATTAGGAGCTTTTTTGTACAGCTGTATGTCAAATTCTAAATCCTAATGAGCATGCTTAGCTGGCAAACTTGCACAGACTTCAGGGAATAAACATTGAAAAGGATGCCAGTCAATAAAGACATTATAATTGGAGATGAACAGGGGTTTGAAGATAAGTAGTGCAGGTCCATTGAAAAGTGAGACAGGTGAGGCCAGAAAAGAGAACTATTTAGCAAGGTCATGTGACATGGTGTCCTGCTTTTGACTGGGACAGTTGTGCTGGTACAGAGCTGTATTTTTGCTTTTAATATGAGAATAATGTCGTTCAGTGGGTGGTGAGCAATGGTATTGTGCATTACCTGTTCCTCTTGGGTGTTATTTCTCTTCCTATTTCTCTCCTTTACTATTAGTATTATCTTTATTATGATTATTATATTTTATGTTGTTTGAATTATGAAACTGGTCTTATTTCAACCCCTGAGGTGTTTGGGGATTTTTGGGATTTGGTTTTTCTGGGTTTGTTTGTTTTTTGTTTTGGTTTGTTTTTTTTTAAATTTATTTTATTCAGATTCCACAGTGTGTTGGAGGGGGTGGGTAGCAAGTGGCTGTGTGGTATTTGGTTGCCATCTGGGGTTAAACCATGACACATGGTCATAATACTAGCGAAGAGAGGTTTCCAGCAGAGAGGGAGATAAAGGGGAGAAGATGAGCCCATGAGCCTGTGACCCTTGATGGCTTGTGTGCTTGAGGGCTTGTGGGAAATTTTCAGGGATTCCAATCTAGAGGAGGATAAGAGATAAAGGAGTATAGGGAGATGGCTGGAAATCCTCATTAAATAAGATACTGCAACATCTGCAGTTGGTATTCTGAAATCTGAGTGGAAAGATTAGAGTGTTGTATATTAGCCCACAAGGCTAAAGTGCAGCTCTGCACTGTTGGTACTTCTAATCAGCCTTCAGTACGGCAAGTACTTTGGTCTTGATGTACAAACACTTTCATCTGTCAGTGTTGCAAATCTTTTGCTAAATGAATTAGCATTATTCCTGTCTCAGAAATGGGGAAATCAACACCCTAATAAATTTGGTGGCTCGCCTGAGATTACCATGAGTATTTAGTTACTTGATGGCCATACATCAGATGTTCTGATTCTGCTGTAGTTTTTCAGCCAGCAATTAATGATCTTTCAGTGGTGCTGTGTGAGACTGTATGGGCCTTTCTTAAATTAGTTGTATTAGGTATCTCAGGAAAGAATCAGAAGTTGGGGGACAGTCTCCCCAAAAGGCAAGATATCAGTGTTTGCCTTGCTACTGGTGTTTTAGTGCTCTGCAAGTCAGCAGCTCCAGTTGCTGTTGAGCTCAGGGGTGAGTGGGAGCGAGTGACCACTGCCTGTCATACGGCACCTCAGCAGGGAGCCCCGTGCCAGCCTGCTGACCCAGCGGGCAGTTTGTCCCCGTGCTCTCCCAGGCTTCCCTGTTACCTGCTGCTGGCCCCTGGCCTTGATCAGGCTGGCTTTTCTGTCTACACGGCAGAGGTCTCATAGTGGCCCTTCAACGTAATCCTTAGTGTGCACTCTGGGGAAATTCCTACCTGCCATGGAAAAGGCAGAAAACTCTGGAACCGGTCTTATGCCACCAATATTGATGGGGAATTTGGCCACTAATTTTGAACGTATCTGAGCTGAATAGGATGTGTACATAATGAATTCAAAGTATAATTTTCTTTGCATACTACCTTGCATCTCATGAGGCTTCCCCCTTCTCACTTCAGAAATACTTCTTATTAGCTGAATTCTTCTTGGTAGTTTTTCAAGACACTTGACTTTTACAAGTGATAATAAATGCAATAAATCTCTTTGCTTGCCAATAAAGAGACATGTTGATTCACTCAGAAAAACGTTGAAGCATTTGGAGTAAATTCAGGTGGGTGGAGTTACGACTTGATAATTTAGTTTGGGTTTGAAACCAAACAGCCATGAGATAAGAACTGTGTAAACTAATGGTCTGCTAACTGCTGGAGTGTTAGGGTTGGTGGAGTCACAGAGCAGGGTTACCAGTGGGTAACCCTGATACTCTGCTGCCTGAGAGGTATTCTTCCCATTCTGCAATTCAGCTGCTGGCATGTCTTCTTGAAAATATGCAAGAATGTGAAATAGCAGTTCACTGGCTAGGGTAGGGAAAGCTATGGGCAAAACAAAGTCTTAGCTAGTTATGACAGGAATTTCTAGTCCCAGAGAATCAACAAAATGCTTCTTAGCCCTGTACTATGAGAATGAGGTAATTGCCACTCTTGTATAAAACTGAAAATTTCAGGAGTGTCGGAGAGATTAAAAGAGGTAATCCATGCCTTGAGAAATAATGATTTAGTATGGACACAGGCATGCAGGAGGATACAGTGATGAACCTGGTTAAGTGGGATAATATTGACTGTGGGCCAGCAAAGAGTTCCTGCAAAGTCTTGAGACAGCTGTCCCAACTTTTCTAAATAAAACAGCTAAAATGCGTAGTGACAGTTACTGTGTCCAGGGAGGGCGGCATTGGAAAGGATTACCTGTATTTCTGACTTGAATTATGCTTTTTATGCATTTTTGCAGCAGACCTTTTCTATACCAAAAGTAAAATTTATTTTCAAGTATGCTAAATCTGTGAGCCTTGTTTACCCAGAGTGGAAGGTCTTTGATTTTTGCGGACTAACTAAAAAACAATTCCATGTACTTGCTTTGTGAGTGGACAGTTGTACTTTTAAGTCTGTGCTGCAAATCACTGAAGCTGCTTCCGATCAGGCATTTAGCATACAGGAGACTGTGTTCAACTAGTGCTGTATAGACTGGGCAGCTTCTTTATTTGTAAATCAAGTTAGCTCCCTTCAATTAATTAAAGTGATGGTAAGGGATTTTTACTCAAGTTAATACTAGTTATGCCAGGGCATGGTAGCAGAGGAGAAAACACACCTTTCTTCTTGATCAAGTCAAGTCATTTTAAAGCAGATTTCCTTAAAGACGTATATATTCCCGCCCGCCCCCCGCTCGGCTGTTCCTGCAGCACAGATCTTTGCTGCGCGGGGGGGGCAGCCCCTCAGCAGAGCCCGTGTTTGATGGCACGGAGTGGGCAGCGGGGCCCGGCGCTGCCCTGCCCGCCCGGCGCTGCCCTGCCTGCCCGCTCCGCGGCGGGGCACGGCGGGCCCGTGTGGCAGGCAGGGGGTGCTGGAAGGTGCCTGCCACTGCCGGGGCGGGTAGGCGGGCGCAGGGCTCTGCCGTGCCGGCCCGGGCTC
>WBMV01008568.1:995353-1026336 GCA_013396655.1 Campylorhamphus procurvoides
CCAGCCCCGCCAGCCCCGCCAGCCCCGCCGCTTGGAGCGGAGAGGGAAATCATGGAGCGATATGGCCCTTTGGGAGGATACTGGCAAATAAGCAAATTAAACAGAAAGAGAGCAGCATGTTGTCATAGCAACAGTGCAATTAAATTACTTTACTGTCAGCCATCATATAATTTTCCTGTTTAGAAGCTCATGGGACGTAACTTCCATTTGGAGTCAAAGTTGGGCGTGCGGCGTAGGTAGGCACTGCCGAGCCCCGGGACGCCGGCATTCCCTTGTTTACCTTCTGGCCGCGCTGGCTGCAGTGTTGAAAGCTAGGAAGTGGGACCGACGTAAGTTTGGCCACCCGGTGTTTATATCTGCCTCGGTATTTTTTCCTTTCCCTGATGCTTTTCCTTTCCCGGACACTTTTGCAAAACTTGTTATTTTCACTGAGCATCTTGAGTGATGGTGTGTATTGACAGGCTTCTCTACAGAAAAGTTCTGTGTGTTTTATTTTTAGTGATGGCTACTGTGTTTATACATAAAGACCCGAAGAACTTTGTTTTCATTTTTGCCCGTTTGTTAAAATGAAGTCCATCATTTTTCTTTTCCAGAATGGCTGTGTTGCTCTATTTTTCCCTGTAGACAGATGGTTTATTCTATTGTTAACTGTAGGGTTTTTTTGCCGTTCGTTTACAGTATTGACCGTGTGACTGTATGACTTCAGGGAACTGCTGAGGTTATGTTTTAGGTACAGGGAATCATTTTGCTCTTGTTCAGCGTTTGTGCAGGAAGTTTCATCCTTTTAAAATCTGTTATTAACTCTTTCTAGTTTTTATTCTACTGCTGTTCACATTTCCAGACCTAAGTCCTGGCAGTTTGACTGTGTGTAGAAGCCAAGGGAGCCTGTCTCTTGCTTTTGAAGTAGAATTGTTGGGCTGCTGTCTCCTTCTCTTGAGCTGGGCAGGTGCCCAACTTCACTGAGCTCCTGAAGGGCTCAGGTCATCCCAAGTATTATTGCTCACGGGTGTACCTCCGCAGGGCTTGCTGATACAGTACCCTCAGCAGCTCATCCCACCTCTCCCAGGCCACGGCTGAGCATCACAGCAATCTTTCTTGCTCTGTTTTCTGCCATGTTTGAAACACAGTTCAGCTAATGTTAGCATCTTCTCTGTTTACATATGTTTTTAAAGGGCTCTATTCCTCTGCCACTTGTTTCCCTGTGCCTTGGCCCTGGTCCCAAAACTATCGTGTGTTGCTTTCCCTCCTCCTTTCTCCTGCCCTTGCTGGTTTTGAAGTGCTGCTGTCATTTCTGAGTTTGATGCAACCGGGTCCATAGTCAGATTAGATGTTTGTCTGCCTTAGTCTTACGCCAGAGTGACTTTAATCATGGTGCTGTTGTACTGGCCCCAAATGTGAAACAGCTGAAATTGATCTGAATCAACTGCGATTAAGTCATTCTTATTTATTATTTTTTTTAAGTTCACATGCTTATTAAAGTGGCATAGTTGGATGCAATCAATGATTTGAAACACCTATTCATCATTAAAAGGACACACATCTTTGGGATTTCCCGTGTAGGGTTTCATGTTCTTGCAGAACTGAGGTATATTTGGATTATCATTTTATTCCATCGACTGAAATTTCTTCCCGTATACTGACTTTAGATTAGTTTACTCAACAGTTGTGGATGAGTGTTTGTGAACCTGTCATGTTTAATACAGATGGCAGAAGGCTAACTGACCAGTTTGGGAAAAGCTGTCAAAACATTATGCAGGACCTTTTTTGAGCTAACTTTTCTCTCTGTTTCTTTCTCCCTCTACTTTGGATTCACTCTCACAGAAGTTGCTGTCTAAATGGGTCCAGTCATGCCTCCCAGTAAGAAGCCAGAGGGCTCAGGAATTAGCGTTCCCAGTGGATTGAGCCAACGTTATCAAGATAGCGATTTATCAAAGGCACTTCACGATGACGAGGACCTAGATTTCTCTTTGCCTGCCATCAGATTAGATAAAGGGGCCATGGAAGATGAAGAACTAACTAACTTGAACTGGTTACATGAGAGTAAGAACTTGCTGAAAAGCTTTGGGGACTCGGTGTTAAGGAGTGTTAGCCCTGTTCAGGACATCGGTGATGACACACCACCATCTCCTGCTCACTCTGACATGCCCTACGATGCCAAGCAGAACCCCAACTGCAAACCTCCTTATTCCTTTAGCTGCCTCATATTTATGGCCATTGAGGACTCGCCAACCAAAAGACTGCCCGTAAAGGATATATACAACTGGATCTTGGAACACTTTCCATATTTTGCAAACGCACCCACTGGATGGAAAAATTCTGTGAGACATAATCTATCCTTGAATAAGTGTTTTAAGAAAGTGGACAAAGACAGAAGTCAGGTAAGTTTGGAACTATGGAAACCTGTCTGGCTCTGAAAATATTCACCTGCTAATCCCAGAACGTGTCCTTAACAGTGAAATGCAAAACGTTCAACCCTGTCCCTGGTAATGTAGTTCATTAAATTCAGAGAGCCAACATTTCTTTAGCATTGCTCATTCTAATTTTATTAAATTCATTGTCTAGACATCTGTAAGAAAGCACTCGGGGGGGGGGGGGGGGGTTTTTTCTTTTCCCCCCAGCTGGTGTCTTCATGCATAGTGGTTAAATATTGTTTTTAGTTATCATGCTGTGGTAATGGTTTCCAGCTATACTAGATGAATGTAATCATGTTATAAATAGGCTTCTTGCTGTTCTTGGCTCATAGAAATGTATAGTGAAAGGGTATGCCTTATGTAAGAGTCCATCACTTTTTCCCTGGTCTTGTAATCTGAAAAAAATTTTCTTTCTCTTACACCAACAGAAGCAGTTCTGAGTGTTGGTGATGAAGCTTTGTTCCATTTCAAACAGGTTTTAGAAAAACTGTTCAAAGAGATGAGACAGGTCTGGCATCAAAGGTTAAAGTTAGCATTCACCAAAATTTCAGTTGTTCTCTCCCTGGGCTCACACAGCTTCTGCAGCTGGTACAGTGCAGAAGCCTGGGGAGTACATCTCTGCCTTCTGATCTCAGTTGTTGTCCCCTGGTTTCATCGCTGCTTCCTCAGCGGCGTCTGCAGGAAGAGGCTGTATGCAAGGGAATGGGGAAGCAGGCGGAGCAGTGGAGGCAGTCCTTTGCACAGCCTTCTCCTGGATCAGTCTGCCTGGGAGCAGGTATCAGTTTCTGAAGGGGACTGTCTCGAGGAGTAGTGGTCTGGATGAATCTTTGGCAAAATATGGGTATACTGATAAACATATCAACTTGCAGATTAATTTCAGAGGCCTTCCCACAGGTTAGGGTGGGTAAGATCACATCACTGATGGTCTGTCTCTAAATTGGCTGAAGATCAGACAGCAGACACTTTCCCCTGGCAGCAACAATAGATGCACTCAGCGTTTGCATTTCAGTGAGGTAAATGCTGTGATTGTCTTATAACTGGTTACCCTGAAACTAGACTTCTGTTGGTGGTGCTGTTCTCCCTATTTTGTGTGCTATTTAACTTTAAAAGCTGTGCAATAGGAGCTCAAGTAACTCTAGAGGAAGAGTCATACACTACCCTAAACTAGCGACTTTTTATTTTAGATAACTTTCTCTTCTCTGGAGTTTCCCTTTTTTAAAGGATTGACACTTCTATTTTTCTTTAAAATATTATTATTTAGAATCCACTGTCTCCATATTGCTGATCACACACTGTGTGTTGGTATTTTTAACAGTTCGTTGCTGTGAAAGATTGTGTGTGAGATTAAAAAAACTTGTTTCTGAATGGAATCTCGTTTTTTGTAAACCAGAATGTTAAATTTAACAAATGCTACACCAGAATTTCATGATCCTGTCCCAGACTGTAAGAAATCTTCACACAAAGCATTTAAAAATCCCCAGAATACTGTAACTTGCAAGGCATGTGTTTAACAGTGCCATTTGTGTTTTGTTCAATCCCTCTTCCTTTGTTTACAAGTTGACTATTCAGATTTCAACTTCCTTCCTATGAGGAACTTGTCTTCGTGTCTATCTGTCAAATATCCGTCAGTCTACTGAGCTCGTATGAACAATAACACAACGTGCTGCTTCTCCACAGGGAAGTGGCACAGCTCAATGCATGGCTAGTCACCTATGTCTCAAATTCATGATTAGAGCCATGGTTACGTAGACAACAAGGTGTGGTAGGAGGCCTTGCCTGTATGAATAACAAGGTGGAGTTTTATTAATTCCTGGAAAATCTCAGATTATGAGAAAGAATTTCTTCCACTTCCTGGAGATGCTAGTAACTGCAGGTAGCTAGCATTAGGTGAATGAGATGGGAATCTTAAAATGTAAAATGCTCCATGGAAGGTCATTTAAGCCCCCTGCTGGATTTTTCTTCACATCTTGGCCAAGAGATGTGGCAGACAGAGTCCTGAGTGCAGAATTGGCCCTCAGTCAGGGCTGCTGAATCAGGTGCTTGACAGCTAATTGTGGACTTGGAAAGCAGTAAATGTCAACTGATGGCTTTGAAAATACCTTTGTGTGTGCATGCACACTTTGGGTTGATTCCAGTATGTACCTTGCAGTAAATATCTCTGCTGATCAGAAGTAAGGTGTCCATCTAAAGGATTCTCTGGTTTTGGTCTGGGGCTTGGAGCAGGTGAAAGGGGGGTCTTCATCTATAAGGAATGATTTTATGCCACTTCTTGTCCTTTGCAGCCTGATTCTGAAAATTACAGGTTTGGAGTCTGCCTGTTTCACTATTTTTAGGTGGAGAAAAAAAAGGCAGCATTTAACAAATGGCATGTTATGAAATGCTAACAAGGTGGGCTCTGAAATGTGTACGGTATGGGGGGAAGGAGTTAATCAGTGCTGGGAACTGCAGGCATTTGCCGGTTCATGTGCATTGACACTTTGTGAAAAGCTAGAAGCCTTTTCTCTCATAGTTGTGCTTTCCAGTGTTTGTGTAGCCTTTCAGTAATCATTTTTCTAAGGAAGTTCCGCTGAACACTTAATTCTTTTTCGAATTCCCTCTTCATAGTAGTTTTCACAATCTTGGGTTCCACTAGTTTATATTCATGGGGCTAAATATGCATCTGATAGTCTGCAGCTTTTTCTGCCTGTGTATGGATGCTTGAATTTCCTGATGTGAGCTCATTGTAACAGAGGAGAAAAAAAAAGGCTGCATCCCTTCAGTTTTTGACTTGCCCTGTCCTGGTGCTTTTAGATGTGCTAGGACAAGACATTTTTCTGCTTGGATTTGTTTTTACACTACTGCTATTGCACTTGAGCCGCAGTGCCATCAGGCTTACCTACTAAGTTGGCAGTGTGGCTATTCGTGTAACTTTGTGATGAGGTTGCTCTGGATTGAGGCAGAGAACTGGGCTGACGAAGGGAAAATGCTGAGGCCTTAATTGTACAAACCTCTTTGCACTGAGCTCAGCAGTTAAACAGTAGTTGGCCAGAGTATGAAGTATCACATGATAGAGAGTAGATGAGGAGTTCCCTGGCTTTGTTTATACTGCCAAACCTGTGAATTCACTTATTCAGATTAATCCTATTGTGAACATACAGATCTAAATGTCCTCTAGTGTGTGTCCCATTTAGTACAGCCCGTTAGTCCATGACTTCCCTGACTTCCCTACCATCTGGTCCTTGGCTATAGAGAGGAATTTTTCTTGTATATGTGTCTCCATAGCAACGAGTTTGCAGTTGATATGGAAAGTAAGCAGTTGCCCTAGCAACGGAGTTACTGATGTGGCAGCTTCTCTGCTTGCAGGGAAAGGGCTAAGCTAGTTCAGACCCATTATGTAGGTTTGCTGTGATTATAGCTGCGCCCACTAGTGCTTCTTGAGCTAAGGGGCTGCTGAAAAATTTTGTTACAAGCCCTACTTTTTCTCCTTTGAAGATGTGGTTTATTTGTGTAGGGATTCCTGCTTTGAACAAAAGACTGGTAGGATTGTCTTTTCAGGGTGTGTGTTAAGTCTGTGCCTTTTATGAATGCAGACTTCCTCAGTCATCGTTACCAGATGAGGGGAAATGATGTTTGATCTCATTGGCTTTGCCACAATATTTTTGTCTCAGCGAACAGCCTGCAGTTATAAATGCTGGAGCTCTTGTCCCCTAGCTCTTCTCTGCTATTCTGCTGTCTTTTCCCCAGTCTGTGCTTTTTTGAGCATCCATTTTATCAAGAGGGCTCCTCTTTGTGTCTGCTTTGTGTTGTCTGAGATAGGGAAACGCACACATGCTCCCAGCTGTGTGCATGCTGAAGAAATTCGAGCGTCTCAGAGGTTTGTTTGGCACTTGTGCTGAGGGAAGTCTTAATAAAAATGTAATGAGGGTAAAGGATATGTTTATAGGGATGGGAGAAGAAAATTCTCCTCGCTTGATGTGGAAGTTATTCTTAGAAGTACATGGTCCATAACTGGGTCATGGAGATCAGGCCAGGCTCCTCCTCTGTCTGGAGCAGGCTCTGAGATCTGAGGGCCCATGAATGGTCCTTGCGCTCTTCAAGAGCTGATATCCAATTTTTCCTCATCTAATGCACAGCCTCTCATAAGTGCTCTGTCAGGGTACCTCCCAGGAGCCATCAGAGACCCTTTGGACACAGGAGACTGAAATTTCAGGAGTGCCTCCTGTGAATGTCTTTCCTCTGATTTGATAATGTCTGGCCTTTTGGCAGGTAAAACCCTGCAGAAAGATAAGTGTTAGCTGGAGTGAGAGGAACAGGAGCCTGCTTGTTCTTTGTTAGAATCTCCTAATCCAATCTGCATATGCACAAAGGTGAGGGACGTGGGACCCTGTCCTTCCTCTTTTAATGCTGTTATTTACAGTGGCATTCTCAGGATAGAAATATCTCCTCTGTTTTTAATGTTGTTGTCACCTAGGCTGACCCAAATAACATAAGCGTCAGAATTTCACTGTGTTTATAACATCTGGTGGAGCTAAAGTGAAAAAAAAACCCCAACCAATCAAACCCCAAAAAACAACCCCTGAGATTCATGTTAAAGGCTTCAGATAATATTGAATTCATTAATAAAATTGTCCTAAATAAGCTGGCGCAACTGTTAATTTCTCAAATTGTTAAAAAGATATATTTTGGTTTTAAGATGAAATTTGTCTAGTTTTAAATTGAAATCTGTGTTCTTTATATCTCTGTCTGTCATACCAGAAACTTCTCCAATATCAGAAATTTTCTTCTCAAACTGGTATGTGGAGAAATGAGGGTCATCTCTTTCTAGGGCAATTATAAAAGTCTCTAGAACCATACTGTAAATGGAATTTCCAGATATCAAATGGTTTATGGAGAGCTTTTCTTGAACCCTTTCAGTTTTGTTTTTGAATTGCAAACCCCAGAAATTATGTAGAATACTTAAATAATAGATTTCCTAAAGCTGTGCGTGCAGGTAACATGCTTCCATTTCACTGCCTTCCAGCTGCTTGACTTTACATCAGAGCTAACTCTTTGCAGTGGAGTCTGCTTGTATTAACTGTTACAGAGCTTTACAAAGCGCAATCAGTTCTTTTTCAAATAACGATGAGGAGCTGGCAATATCTGTGGAGTCCTCTGAACCTTATATCTAAGGTATTTATGTTATCTTGCTCTTGGTTAAGCAGGCGCCCTGCTGGGTAACTGGGGTGTTGGTTGCACAGTGACAGGCCATTGACCTACCAGAGGAGATTGGCTACTGGAGTAACGGGGCCCTGTCTGCTCTTCACTCACAGCAAAGATGATGCAAAATGTGTTAAGCAGCACTGAAAGAGCCCAGTAAAGCAGGAGCTGCTCTTTAGCCATTGGCCTTGGGTTGATGAGTCCACTTTTTAGCTGTGGTTGCACTCCCTTTCTCCTCACTGTTTGCTCCAGCACCTTTCTGGAGCAAACTCCAGAACTCTCATGTTTCTACAACAAACTATGGATCTGGTCAGAGATCTGATCTGGCTGGATTTTTATCTTTCCCTCTTCTTTTAATTCGTGTGTTGCTTTTCAGCCCAATTCCCCAATTCAGGTTACAGCACAGTCTAAGTAACAGTTGTGCTGACACAACAAGGGGAATAAAGATCATGGGGAAGCTGGGGAATACCTCCAACTGGGATTGCTGAGAAGGCAAGCCATTCCTGATAGAAGAAGGGCTGGCAGCTGCTGGGTGCGGAGCTGCCTGGTGGGTTAATGAATGTGGTCCCTACCACACAGTAAAGGTTAAGATGAAACGAGAACAGATAAAATGGGAGACTTTCTTCTTTGGAGATGTTTCTTTTGGTTTTCCCTTAGGAACAGGACTGTGCTATTTGCAGTTTAAGTTGCCTGTGCTTGTGGCTTTTCATGATGTTCTATAGCTGATTCAAAGTGATTGAAGTCTGGGCTGCTACTGTCATGCGTGATCCCCACCCAGCCTGGCTGCCTGTTCCCTTTGCTGGAAGATGGAATTGATCTGGGGCTGAATTGCCAGCCCCTCTTCAGCTCGTACTGGCATGTGTGTCACCATGCAATGAGCAGGCTGAAAACTGTGTAATTTTTGTTGGAGTTATTTTTCAGTGGGCTAGTTTAGCTGGATTCATTTTCAGCTCCCTGTTTAGTTCATGGTTACTGTGGTCAGAGGAGCACCAGTGTCAGCACAGGCTGTGGGTTCAGCTCTGTTTAATCTGGCATGAAGCTGTGCCTGTGGCTTCCAGCCAGCTCAGAGCTGACCTGGTGACAACAGGAGAAGATGGGGAAGGGAAGGGGTGGAGTATGCTCTTACCTCTGAGAGCGCAGGCTGCACTTAAATCACTGGGACTGCTTGTGTGTTCAGTCAGATACATGCTTGGTACTGGGTTGAGTTCACAGAACGTTGGTGAAATGGTCCTATGAAAGTTGCACCAAGATGTGTGCGCACACACACATGTGTTTTCTCAAGGTTTGTTGCTTTCTGTTGCCCAAGGTTCTTAATATTGCTAGTAGAGTTGGCTCTGCATGGAGCTGTGCTGTGTATCCTCTGAAAAGCTATTGCAGAAGAGGAAAGGATGTCTATAAAATCAAATGTCAGGCTTGTACATCCTACTGTTGTTACGTCCTCATCACCTCCTAGGTTTCTTCCTAATTGTCAGAGAGCTGATGAACTGCTGTTGTCACTGCCAGCAAAGGAAGCACAGATCCTGGATCTGCAGTAGGGTTTGAGCACGGAAGGCCTTGCTGATGAGGGGCTGAAGGATGTGGGTACAAAGGAACACTTTTACATGTCCATTAGTGAATGTGGCAAGACACGCCCCCAAGCACCAGGCCCAGGATGGTGGCTGTGCTAACTCCAGTTGTAGCTGAACATCAAAGATAAACTGGACTTGCTGGTCTGGCTGGTGTGGCTGAGTGTACACTCTTCTGTCTTGCACTTCACTTGCAAAACATCAAAGAATCCATTTTAATTACTAAATAGATGTCACTTAAACTTCCTCCTTCATTTCCTAAAAGGGAAGTGAAGTGTTTTACCTTGTCTGAAAAAGCCCTGCAGATTGTGCTGTGTGGCTTCCTTTCCTGGGTGAAGACCTTCTGAAAAAGCATTTAAAAGTCTTGTTCATAACTGAGCAGTTGAAAATAACTGAGGAGTTGAGAATGCTCTTTAGGCAGCCTGAAGTAGCCTTTGAGTTGCTGGAAAAGCTTTCTTTCTTTGCTTTGGATTCAGGCAGTTTCTGTGTCCCACTCGCTGAGCCAGACGGCTGAAACCTTGATTCAGTCCTGCAGCATGTCTGCATTTCTCGTAAAGTCATTCAGATGACTGGCCCTGTGTGGTCTGGGCAGCAGTCATACCTGCACCTGCTCCTTTTGTGTTATTTTCAGCTAATTGCTGTATCTTCATCAGAAATCTGGTTAAAACAAATGGATGATATAGAGTAACAAGCCCAAATCCTTATGTTGAAGGGACCCGGGATGACTGTTTTTAATTTAGGTGGTTGTTACTTGTATGTTGGTTAGTGGTGGGTTAGCATATAAAAGTAATTGACCACTGTCACTTCAAGACTGGGCAGACTGTTGCTAGATGAGGTCATGGTGCAGACACTGTGTGTAACTATAATAAAGCTCGATGTCATGAAGTTCAGCAAGTCCAAGTGCAAGATGCTGCATTGGGGTTGGGGCAATCCCAGGCAAAAGTACGGACTGGGAGATGAAGTCACTGAGAGCAGCTCCGTTGAGAAGGACTTGGGGGTTCTCATGGATGAAAAGCTGGTCATTGCCCAGCAATGTGCACTTGCAACCCAGACAGCCAACTGTATCCTGGGCTGCATCAGAAGCAGTGTGGCCAGCAGATTGAGGGAGGGGATTCTGCCCTTCTACTCTGCTCTGGTGAGACCCCACCTGGAGTACTGCATCCAGCTCTGGGGCCCCTGACATAGGAAGGACCTGAACTTGTTGGAGAGGGTTCAGAGGAGGGCCCCAATGATGATCAGAGGGCAGGAGCACCTCTTGTGAAGAGAGATTGAGAGAGCTGTGGTTGTTCAGCCTGGAGAAGAGAAGGCTCCTCATTGCAGCCTTCCAGTACTTAGGGGAGGATTACAGAAAAGAGGGATAGTGACTTTATATACAAGCAGAGAGTGACAGGACAATGACGAATAATTTTAAACTAAGAGAAGAGGTTTAGATTAGATGTTTGGAAGAAATTCTTTCTTATGAGGATGGAGAGGCACTAGAACAGGTTGCCGAGAGAACTGTGGGTGCCACATGCCTGGAAGTTTTCAAGGCTACGTTTGATGGGGCTCTGAGCATCCCTTCCCATGGTGGATTGGTTGGAGCTAGATGACACTTCGAGGTCTCTTCCAACCCAAGCTTTTCTATAATTTTATGCAGTTAGTCTTGTGAACAAAGATTTTCTTTAAAAAAAGCCCCATGTGGCTGCCTCTGGTTAAGTTTTTTTTTTGTAAGTATATTGGGAAAGACATTCTGCATGCTTATATATATTTTTTAAGCTAATAAAGCTTTATATCATAAAGTATTTGCTTTTATCTTTAGGTTCATAGTCTGGTATTTTCAACCAGCACAGTTGAAGTCTCCTGTCTTCTAGGTAAAGGAAGATACTGAAGAAAGTTTGCTTTTATGAGATATGTGAGAATCTTGCTGGTTTTCTTGTACTTCTAGTTTAAGTCTGTTTTTAAGTAGTTTAGGAACAATGAGGTTTTGCTTTATTCAGTAGTAGCAACTGATTTGTTAATGATTCAGTATTTAAGTTTTGGTCTCAAGCTAAATCTTTAATTTAGATTCCTAACATCTATCATTCGACCTAGTTCCTGGTTAGTTTCAGTCCCTTTCCCAACCATTCCCCACCTGCTCCAGTGTCTCAGAACTGGTCAAAAGCAGAGTACCTTCTCAGGTCCAGAGTTGGGAAATTATTACTGGTGGGCTGGAGAAGAGAGGAATTGCCAAATTTGATTGTCTGGCAATGCTTCACTTAAAAGCAGCAGAGAAACACAGGTGGTTAGTTTAGGTGCACTTATTAGTCCCTGAACTTGACACTTGATCTTTGTCATCCTTAAAAGTAAAGTGAATCCTGTATGTGTGCTTTGATGCTTTTATCAGTCTTGGAGCTTAGTTTTCCTGGCTTAATTCCTGTCTTTTCTCTGGCTCAGAAGAATTCAAGCACAGAAGTAATAACATATTCCTTCTCTAATTGTGAAGATAAAGGTGGACCTTCTGAAAGGGCAGACACATTGCTGTTGGACAGTGACCCTGTGGGTGATTTCAGCAGTCTGGCTGGCCTGGGACTAACTGGCTTCATTGCTGGGGGCAAGGAGCACCTTCCTCCGTTGTGCTGCTTTTCTCAAGAGCTTCCTGAGATATTTTCCTTTTGAGCAAAATTAGCATCCAGAACTGAAGTTCACAATGATTTCACCTTTAATTACACAAGGGAGTGCAGAATGCCTTGGCTCTGCCATACTGTTGTGTCCATGATTCCTCTTAGCCTGCAGCCTTCAGATCTTACTGATCAAATAATTGGAGCTGTTGAGATGCCTGGTAGTTGGGATAGTGCACCCACACATGCTCATCATCATGGTCATTTACTGCAATGGCAATAAAACAGTGGTTATATTTTCTTGAAAATAAGCACATTAATAACAAGCTGGATGCTGGCAAGGTTTATCTACTTGCTGGCCACAAAACTGGCTTCTGAAGAGTCCTAAATTTCATGGAGTTGTCAGTGGTGTCAAACTCACCAGTGATAAAGGTCATATAAGATAAGCTTGAGTAGAGAGAGAGAGAAAGAAAGGGAGCGACCTTCCTGTTTTGGCATACAACTTTTTTCCTCCTAAATTTTTGGTAGGTCCTTATTGGCCCTTCTTAGCCTGAAGAAGGCTTTCTTTTGTTTTGTCATTTTTTTTCTGTTCTCCCACCAATTTGGACTCCTGGCTTCAGAGGAGATGCTTTTGATTTGCCCTTGAGTAAGCAACAGCAGAATTGGGACTAAGGACTGTGGAAAGCAGCAGTTGTGGCCATAAATGATGCCTCTGGATTTTGCTCAGATATCCGTTATAATAATTCTGGACACAGAATGTTTGAATTTTTTTTTTAAATTAATTTGTTTCAGTTTAGTTCTTCAAATTTCATTCTGGGTGTTATGGAAAAATTGTCCTGAGGACTGGTGTAGGAATTTGTGTGAGGACTCATTCCAAGGATCTTAAATGTGAGTGGGTTTTTCCTTGTTGCAGGAGAAAAGAAATCAAATTGCTGCCTTTAGCCAATGACTTAAGATACCAAAACACTTTATCTACGGCATGCTGAATTGCTATATTTCATTGCAGCAGTGAACAGTAGCAATTTACCACTAGTTGAGAAGTCTCAGGATTTTGAAGCACTGGTGTAACTTGCGGAAAGACAACTGTTGGTAAGCAGAGGAATGAACGGGCTTCTGTATGGGGAAGTCTCAGTGGCATGGAGAATTTTCTGTGGCAGTACGTGGAGCAGAAACTTATTGATGGGATTTTGCATAAGAGAATCTGGTTGAATGCTGAATTCACACTCATTCAAGCTTTGAGCAGAAAATTAGGCTGTGCTCCAGAGCTATGTTTATGAGATCCCATGGCTGCCTACTGTGGGAGGATACTCACTGAGATGAAACAACTATTATAAATGTTTTTCTGAGTTTACAGTTGAAAAAAAAGCCTACAGTGCAACTTGCAGGGGCTGTGGAGGTTAATGCAAGACTAGGGTTAGGTGCTGGGATAGCTCAAACTTTAACTTAAATATTTTTATCTCTTTTCCTCACCTCTCAGGGTGGGGAGTGCAAACAGCCCTTGTAGAGGTTCTGTGTGCTTCGGTAAAAATAGGGAAACCATTAATGAAAAATGTTCTGGTTTTAGATTAGGAGGAGGGATGGTAAACATCACTCTTAAGTGATAAATATAATAAATGTAGCAGTTTTGTAATTAGTTCTGTTTTCCTTAAATAGTTGGAGACAAGTAAATGGGTTTTGAAAGGTTCATCTTTAGCATAAAGTCTTTGCCATGCAGGAAAAGCTGTATTTGAAGGATTCTCCTCAGTATCACTGTTTTGCAGTGCCTGGCTGCATGCAGCCATCTCCAGTCCCAGAATAACGCAGAATCACTGCACTTCCAGAGCTCATCAGTGCTCCTGGGAGCACTTTGAAGGCTTTTGGAGAGCAGTGTTTGACAGCTTTAAGAACTGCCTGCTGCTAGCTCATACAGAACTACAGTTACACTTAGGCTTTGGGAGAATACCCTGGGCCAAAAGGTGTTCAGTTCTGCAGGAATCCCCTTCAAATGTAATATTTCTTTATAAATTTAACTGGAAATAATGATATAGTTTGCACATAATTCCACCCTTCCTTAAGTGCCTGAGGACTAAGGGGCTGTAGATGAATAGAATCATAGAATCACAGAATATCCAGAGTTAGAAGACACTCACAAATATCACTGAGTCCAACTCTTGGCCCTGCACAGGGCCATCCCCAAGTGTCACACCATGTGCCTGAGGGCATTTTCCAAACTGACAGGCCTGGTGCTGTGACTACTGCCCTGGGGAGCCTGTTCTAGTGCCCAAACACCCTCTGCGTGAAGAACCTTGTCCTCATATAATAGTATAAGTAGTTTTCTGGCTTGCCTGCATAGCTGAGGTAGAAAGGAATGCATGATGTGCACAGGAAGTGCAGGTTTTCAGTCTTCAGTTTGGAGAGTCTGGAAGTTGGAGAGTCAGGATGTGGTTGAGATGGCTGGGAGTTAGACAGTTGCTGGCACTTGTAGTGTTGCATGTTTTGTTTTGAAGCAGTCAGATAACTTGTCCAAAATGTTTTTTTCCTGTTTTTGCAATTAATATAATGCATTTATTGTTACATAATTACTTGTTGCACTGATTTGTGTTTTTTCTATGCAGATGAAGGTTTTCCCCTTCAATGCTCAGGGTCATATATACAGACCTTGCGTTTGTAAAAGAGGGTGATTTGGTTTTTAGGATTTCATGTTGATTTCTAATACTTCCTAGACTTCTGACTGCATGGCAGAGAAAGAGGAAAGCAGCTGTCATAGAGACAAATTGCACAGAAGACTCAGTCTTCTGCTAGCTGCTAGCTCCCAGCTATTAAGGCAAATGCAATTTTATTCTATCCCCCTTTTCTGCTTAAATTAATTTATTTTTGTATCTGTATATGTATACAAATATATTTTATATATAAAAAGCGTCCTATAGTTGCACTGTTTTTTAGATCATCGAAACACTTTTAAGGTAAAATGGGAGGAAAAACTGAGTTGTCAGATAGAGCTTTCTGTCTGCTTGTGTCTGTGTGCTAGGAAAACAAGATGCTGCCATAGTGGTATATCTCTGCAAAATTTCCTTGGGACAGACATCTTCTGTTGCCCCAGGTAGTTACCAGTTAGTCTAAACAGATCACTCTAAATTAAGAGTCTTAACTAAGCTGAACCATCTCCCTTGCTTTTTCCAAAACAAACTAGCATTTAAAATTTAGTAAAACACCTCCACTTTGAGTAATTTTTTGTTGTTTCAAGTCTTGTTAAAACTTCACCTCCTTTTGGTCAGTGCTACATTTGTTCAGAGGAATAAAGTTCCTTGCTCTTAGCTTAGCAAGTCTGCTTTGATGTGTCCTTTGCTGTTGGTTTTTAGAGCTGAGTGATTTTGAATTTGGAAAAGCAGAAATGCAATTATGACCCTTTCCATTAAGAGGCAAGGTTTTCTGCCATTCTTGTTTGGAAAAAAAATTCGTTTTCATTTTGAAAGCTTTAATTTGTAGTAATGAAATTGTAGGAAAAGCCTTGCTTTTTCATCCTGTTTTTCTGCTGACTAGGAAAAATACAGGAAAAAGTCTTCCCTGCACTAGCTAAAATACTTGCATTATTTTAGTTTAGAAGTAAATATGTTTATGATCTAACCACTTTTGCTAATTACCTTCTGCTCTTTCACCAGCACTTGAATTGCAAGCACCCTCCAGTAGTGTCTAGTATGCTAAAAATGCATCTGGCTGGACTTGAGCTAATGGGACAAGAGTTCATGTCTTAATCATGGTAGAATTATCCACTTGTGTGTCACATCAACTTAGATTTATCCCTCTTGCTATTTATAAAACAGGGTTCCCAAACTTGTTGGATTGGCATTCTGAATCTTTAATTTAGCCATGCATTAAAAAGGGGAAAAATTTGCTTCATCAGTAAACTCTTGCATTTTTACTGTTTTGACTATCTGTCAATTCCTGTTGGTTCCAGAGTGGTTTAAAATGGTTTTTCAGTCCATTCCACATGTAGATGTTTGTGTTACATGGCTTTTAAATGAGACCAAATAATGTTAGCATCCAAGGGTGTGTTTGTGTAATACTATGAATGGGTATGATAACAGTGGGAGGCTATTTATATAGAGACTTATGTCTTACAAGTTATGAAATTTGCTTAAAAATCAGGTTGTCATTTAAAATAATGAGGATGGGGATGTGCACCTTATTTAGAGCCCTTAGGATTTTTTACAGGCTCTTTCATAGAAGCAAAGACAGCTGGAAAGATTTTGGTTTAGGCTCCCCCCTAGCCCCTGACGTGATTTTGTACCATCTCATGACTTTCTAATAGAAACATCTAAGATACTGACATGCTAAAAATTCTATGAATTGGCAGTATTAAATCCAGATTCTGGAGGTTGCAGTAGGAGTAATCTTGTCAAGTTTCTTTCAAACTTTTGGTGGTGGTGTGTTTAGTATTGCCTGGGAGAGTCTTTTGCAAGAAAAACGCAGTAATTACAGAAGTCCTCCTTTGTACAGTGCAGATGTCAGCATTTGTGGTCACTGGGTGTGACTACAAAGAGAGCAGGACCCTTTGGAGCAGCCAGCCCTTTTCTATGGGCTGGCACATGGGAGCTGGTAGAACTGGCTTCCTCTTGTGGGGCAAGCAGTAGTGGGGTTTTACACCACCAGTATGCTCAGGGGCTGGTTACTGTTTTACAGCCATGTTTGGTTCATTACGCAGTTTTAAAAGGTAAGATGGCTGCTGCCAAAGTGTTTTAGCATTAATAGGATGAATGGAGTCAGTTATAAAGGGTCCCTTCCTTTTTGCTCAGCCTTTGAATAGGGCCTTCAGTTTGGACCTCATTTTCTAGCTATGCATTTTTCTCCATAAGGTAATTTGTATGTTATTTTTGGTTGCTTTTCACATTCAGGTATTTGTTTCCAATTGCTGTTTTTGTGGGGATTTTTTCCCCCTCTTAGTTCTCTTTTTTCTAACTTGCATCGTCTATAAATGGAACCGATCATAAACGTCTGTCTGAGGAACACAGGGGTAAGTGCTTTCAGTCATTGTTGCACTGTGCTGAAAGTGCATTTGCATTTTGAAAAAGAAAAAAAGTTGCAACCTTTTTTTGAAGCAAGATTTTCATTCGTAAACCATGTGCTATTTTTGGTGTGTCAGATATGAAGGCTTCCTGTGTGAAACTGATAGAGAAAAAGATCACAGGAGACCTGGAGCAGTGACTCAGGTCACAGCAGGCCTGTTTGCATGACACCTGTGTCATCAAAATACCCTTGCTTTGGCATCCATAAAGGAGATTTTCTTTTCCTTTAGATGGTACCTCTGTTCAAAGGCATATTTGATCATAAGTAATTTGGAGTAAAACAATTTTCTGTCCTTCTGAGAATATCACATATCTCCTCCTTGTTACTTCTGAGTTCCTCACAATAGCATCATCTGATGCTGGGCAAGTTGTCAATTTTCATTACTGGAGTCTGGTCAGAAATTGTTTCTCCTTGTTTCCTTCCACTTCAGTCATGTTAAGTCAGATAAATTCATACACTGATGTTTAATCACTGAGCCCTAATCACTCTTGTGCAATATTGATCAGCAGCATTTTTGTATACAATGATCAGAATGAGTAATAGCTTGCTAGTAAATACCGAAGAGTGGGAGGGTGAAGATGACAAGTTAGTCCCATGTAGAAGTTGATACAGCTTTTCTAATTTCCAGAGGTTTCTAGTCTCCATCCAACAGTGTTATCTTCTCTTTTTCCCCTCCCCTGCTCAAAACTCTTTCTCTTCTTGTTCTCCTGTTCAAGCCAAGCATAAATCTTCCCTTTCTGTAGATGGTGTGTCTTTCAGGAAGTGACACAGTCCCTCTTCCCAGGGTTACTGGTGCTGCTGGGTTTGTCCATGGTCTCATTTTCCTGAGGAGCCTATCATTTCTCCTTCCACTACACTCGAAATACACACAGGCTTCCTATTTCATGGGGGCGTCCTGTGAACGTGGCACTTGAAAATGAAAAATGACTGCTTGTGAGATAATTCAATTAAAAGGAAGCCAGGGAAAACCCAGGTAGGCAGGGTTTGCAGTGTGTAGGTTGAAAGCTGTTTTTTTACCCCCTCCTTCTTCCTACTCTTTCCTTACTGGGTAAAAGACCCGGTCTGTGCCTGAACTTGCTATTCTGAATAACCTCTTATCTGCACCCAGTGACTGATGCTCACATCCTGTTTACTACCAGCTTAGCCCAACGAGTGCCCTGGGCTGACATTTCTGTTTCTGTTGGGTCTGTTTCAGTGGGTTTGCAGGCTGTCTCTCTGCTACTGTTTCCATCACATGCCTTTCGATTCTCTTCTGTGAGTTTGAGGAAACCTGCTTTTCCCTTGCTTTTTGTATGAAATAGCAAAATCATTGTAAGATTTGGAATGGCATCTGGAAAAATGAGGCAGACTTTAAAAAGAGGAAGAATCTATATTAAGTCAGGATTCTTTAGTATTTAGACTTTGATTAATGCTTTGCTAATGCAGAACTAGTCTGCCCAGGAAATAACATGAACAAACCTGTGAATCCTATTCTTGCCAAGCTGTAGGTTTTGATCAGGGACTTGCTAGCTTCCTTGGAAAAATTGTAGATTTAAATATTCCTTTTTTACTTCGTGTCCATGAACATCAGTGAGTTCACATCTTATTTTTCTAATGAAATCACTTTGCTGTGTTTAATAAACTATCTGCACACTTTCAAATCTGTTATACTGCTGGAGGTGCTCAGGGAAGCTGAAATGCAGTATTAATTACCCACTCTAAAATGCACTTGATTGAGTGGCTCGTGCTGCAGGAGTTCGTCATGCCAAACTTCATTCTCTCTGCTGCTTTTACCATTTTTTCCATTGCAACCCATATAGCCACGCTTATAAAAATACAGTCACCTAAAAAACCCAAGACAAAAACCCCTGTAATTGTCAAGTCAGTTTTTGTGATGGCTATATGGAGAAAAATAACAAAGGGAGTCTTCTTACAGTTTTAATGAAACTTACTGTGAATTAAACTTTGAAGGCTAACCAAGTTCATCTTGCTCTTTTTACAAGCCTGTGCTTCTGCAGCAGACTTAAAGTAAAAGTGGGAGGAAATGTGAGCACATCTGAATTGATGGCTCCCACAATGAGACATTGCTGTGTTGGTCCTTTTAACTCACTCCACCCTGAGGATAACTTGGATGAGACCTGATAATGTAGCTTTCTTTTACCCCCTGCCACCGCACCCTTCTGCTGGGAAGAGCAATGTCCCTGTTTCTCCCTCCCTTACGTTGACCTTTGTGGTAGGATGCTCATGCCCTGGGGCTCGGTGCAAGCTCTCCAGCTGTGGCACAGTGGGGGCTGGTGCCAAATACCTTCGGGGGGGGCCAGGGACTGTACTTGCCGCCAGGGTGGATGCAATGTACTTAACCCATGTGCCAGGATGTCTCCTGTTAGCACTTGCCTTGCCGTGCAATGTAGTGCCTGGCCCTGGCTGTCTCCAGCCATCTGTGGGCTAGAGCTGGTGTGGGAAGAAGCTTTGTGCACTCATGCACAGATGGGCTGCAGAACTGCTGCCAGAGGAGACCAAAGGTACAGCTAGGATTGAAGAGGGGCCTTTTGTCACCCTGCCACATGTCAGTCAGTAGAGGCAGGTGGGTGTCTCTGGGAATGTAATGTTTTTGCTGCCTTGAGGTCGGAGTCTCCCCATGCTGGAAGGCCTTGGTGCAATTGAGATGTGTTTCTGACTCTCCCAGGATGGTGTTTGTGGACTGCTTTCCAGAAGACACAGGAAGACGTTAGTGCTCTAGGTGGTTGTGCTCCTATTCTGCAGACAGGCCTGGCGAGGGCTTGCTGCTCTCTGGCCGTGTGTAGGTCTCAATGGTGTGGCTCTCTGGTGGGATTTCATGCTCAGTTTGGATTACAATAAAAACAAGATGCCAAATTCCACTAGGTGAGGAAAGCCACCTCCCACAGGCATTGCTGTTTTAGTCTCACCAGGGTGCCCAGTGTCTAAGAGGCAATGTAGTTACTGGAGTGGTTGGATTTTTACTTCCCCACAGGAGGCCGGTTTGCTCCTGGAGCTAAACTGGTCTTGCCCTGCTGTGTCTTCATTACAGAGCCATTGATCTTACTGTCTAATTTATGAGGCATTTCTCCTGAACCTTGTGGTAGTATCTGGTGTTTGAGCAGGAGAATTGGTGTGAGCTGCTTGCAAAAATGCCAAGTCACAGTGAAGTCCCAGGTTTTGTGAAGTCCATGAGGTTTGAGCTTATGACATTTGGGCTGTTGAGGCTCCTGAAGCACGAGCAAGTTTTTGTTGATTTGAGCTGTGTGAGTATCCATGTAGAAATGGTACACAAGCAGAGCAGAATGTATGTAAGCTGGAGAAGTAATGTGTTCATGAGTGTGGGGCAACACTGAAGTCTCTGTTGCAGGAGGACAGTCTTTCTTCAGTGTGTACCTGCTGCACATGACAGCGATCTTTTGAGGCTGCTGAGCGGATCTTGGAATGCAGTACAGCTTTGTTTCTGTAAAGAGCCCAGGGATACTTGGAAACCTCACATCCAGGGAACCTCTCAAACAATTTATCAAAAAGCCTGGTTTTCCTCCTCAATTCATCGTGTGAAGCAATATTAAATACTAAGCAAGGAAAACTCATACATTAAATAGATGGTTATGGGGGAAATGGTGCAAATACATCAGCTTTTGTCAGATCTTCTTTATTTCTGTTTTTATTTGTCACTGTTAATGGAATTAGTGCTACCTACTCCCTCCTACCCGTTTCTGCTAGCTGTTAACCCCTTCTCTTGGAAATCCACCCACTGGCTCATTTCATCATTAATACACCAGTAGGCAAAAAATGACCTGCAAACCTTTAGCACAGACATAAGTGTTGAATAATTTTTTTCAATATCTGTTGTGTTTTAAAATTGTCTCTTTGTTTCCATATCCAATGTCACTATATATTTGTAGGAAAATGCAATTTGTGTCTTTTCTAATTGTATAATGTAGACAATAGGAAGAGTATCAGATGACCAGTGGGTATTTGAACGAGTGCACCTCTGGTACAAAATTAGCTTCCCCACTAAATGGGCTGGAGTCTCAGGGTCTTTTTTCCTTTTTGTCTTTGATTTTATAGGTGACCTTGAGGACTTCTTTTTTATTCTTTTGTTTCTGTGTCTCCTCAATTTTCTTTTCAGTGGAGTTGGGATAATTGCACTTTCCATGTATACACAGAAATTCTATAGGCTGAAACAGCATTATTAATGCTACTTGCTGCCTAATCTCCCTCAAGTGTGCCTGTGATGGCCTGTCATGCTGACAGGCTTGTCTTCTGGGTGCTCCTGCTTTCCCAGCCCAGTCTCCCTGCGTCTGTTTGATCTTGCACTTTGTTCCTCCCTCGCCGTGTCACAGCCCGTCTTCTTCAGTGCCCAGACTCTGCCTAGCCTGGGGAGACTTTGGGGAACGTCTGGGGTTGCTAGGCACTAGCATGGAACAACATCTACTTTATATAGGAGCCAGGCATTGTTTAAGGGCAGTTAATGATTCTGCTTTCTTTAGCTTCTTGCAGGATTTCCATGTGGCAGCCTAATAGCTTTATAGGGTGGTTCGCATATAAACTCAACAAGGAGATACTTAGCAAGTTAAATGTGACTCTTGGAGTTGGGTGACATAATGCAACACCTCCGGAGCCTGTTGGAGAAATCGTTCTATAATGAGAGCAGTGGGAAGCTAATGTGTATGAGATCCACTGCTGGCTGTAGGCTGTCATTTTGCACGAGCTTACCTGTACTAATGGTCAGGGTGCTGCTGTGCTGGAGGAGCGGTGGACTGGCTGTGCCCATGGTGTTACTTGGCAGTGGGTCACCATGATTGAAATAATGCTAGAGAATTGTTCCAGGCCTGGTGTTGAAGTGCTCCATGTCAAGGTCAGGAGCCTGGACTGTGGGGATGTGCTTTTGGGTTGTTAGTTTTTGGTGGCAGCTCAGACTTGCTGGATGTCTAGGTCACACACTAGAAGACATTTCTGACTTCCCCTGTACAGAGGGGAAGTGCTGAGGTAAAAAATGGCTTAAAAACCTTCATTTATGTAAAACCTGAACACAGTCACTCCTGTGCCTGTGTCTTTTGCTCTACCTGTAGCAGGTAGAAAAGGCCATAGGATCCATCCCTGGGCCTGTGCCTCTCTTTATGGGGCTCTCCCTGGAGGTCTGGGTGGGAGTCAGGGCTGGGCATCCTCCGAAGGCACCACTGCAGAGAGCAGGGGCCTTCACTCTGATAGCATATACTAGCCCAGAGGTTCAAAGAAAACTTCTGGTATATCTTGTGGCAGTGAGACTTGAACTCCTTTAATATTGGAAGACCAATGACAGTGCATTTTGGTAGTACTTCCCTGTGTTGCAGGATCTTGCATTGCATCTTGCCTTTGAAATAGGTTGGGTTTTTTTCACTATGAAATACCACAGCCTTTCCTTTTCTTAGCTGTTACTTCACAGCACTGGTCTGGCCTCTTTATCCCTGTATCATTGTTTATTTGCATACTTGGCTTCCTTTTTGTTTTATTTCATTTTGAGACAAAGTAGTCTTTTTTCACTCTGATTTTACTGCTGTTCTCAGGGAAGTAACTTATCCACCCAACCTCTCCAATTAGAAAGAATTGCTTGTTTCGTGATTGGAAGGAGAGCAGAGGCATGGAGATGGTTAATGCCTCTGCACTACTTGGGGAAGAATCAGGCCACTTTCCTAAAGGCAAACCACGTGGTTAAAAGGTTGATGGTTGTGTTGGTGTCTGGTGTATTTCACTGAGCAAGTGAGCTAAAATATCAAGAGATGAATGTGAAAGGAGAGACTTGTGTGATTTGAAGTAATGGATGTTTTTACTTAGAGCAAAATAAGATTTTTAAAGCCCCAGCCTTTTGTTTTCTTGTGAAATGATGGTGATTTCTTGATGAACCTGGTTTACTTGAGTTGAACACTACTCCAGCAATCTTTTCCATCAAACCTGTAATTTCATGCATTAAATGAGCATATGTTTATGCTCTTGTAATTGTTTTTTAGCTAGTCTCTTCACTCTTTTTCATCTTTGTGTTTGAGCTCAGCTGTGACTGCTACTTTACTGAAAAAAGGTTCAAAACCTGTAGGAGAAATGAAGGTTTTGTTATGCTGCATGCAGATATTACTTCAGTTTTCTCTTGGTATCAAGCTGCCACATAACATTGCCAAACTTCCCTTGGAAGAGCAGGGGAAATTTCTAACTCTCTTAAATTCATAGGTCAAGGGGATTTTGTGTGAGGGTTTATGAAAGTTAAATGCTAGGTATGCAGTTGTCACTGCTAGAAAATACAGTTAAGGTCTATATTGAAATTCTTTAAAGCTGGACATAGAGAAATTCACTGGTCTGTGCTAGAAAAGTTAAAAGAGAATGAAGAAAATCTACCCTTGAACTGCATGAATAGTTATTTGCAATTTTTATGTTAGATTGCAGTGAATCTGAGGAATGTGTTTTGTAATAATAGGAATTGTTGGCAGTAGCTTTGTTTTTCTTTCTTTAAGAGTTCTTTAGCAGTTTTACTTCTTACTTTTCTAAAAAAAAAAGAAAACCAAAACCAAACAAAAACCCCCACAAAAACTAGCTGACCTCAGATGTTTCTATGCTTTGTTTGTGCCTTTCTTCAAATTACTTCAGTTGTTTAATTGTCATTTCTGGAGAACCCAGCAGACTCAAATGCAAGGTACATAGCTGTTAAAGAGGATAAAGTTTTCCTGTTATCTGTGAGTATCCATAAAAAACTCTTTAGAACTGGAGAATCTATGTAGGAGAGCAGAACAAGCAACACTATGTCTTTCTTGATAACTTGAAATGCCAACGAACAAAGATAGCCAACACAGTTTAGACAGACCAGCAGACCAACTTTGGCATCTAATCTTAACTCTTCCTGACCATTTGCTAGCCAAATAGTGAAAAATTTGTTATGTAATATCGCTTCCAAGTTTTGATACTAGTATTCTAATTCTGCTGCATGTAAGTGAAGGAACTACAGTTCTGAGTTGGTTCTATTTTAGCAGTGCTACCCTTCATTTGGAGGAACATGATACTAATGTTGAGGCATAAGTAGTTGAACTAAAAAAGTAAGGCACGCTCTTGTCATCACTGTCTGCAAGTGAATGGCACAGAGCTAGGCTTTGAGTAGTGTTCCTGGGTGCACAAGTTCTCTTTGGATATTGAAAACCCGCTCTACCCTTGCTGTTGCAGTGCTGATTTAACACAGTATCAGTGATTATGGCAGGCTTGCATTTTCTGGTCTTGGTGAGTTTTGTAATCATGACCCGCTTCTTTCCCATAGTGCCTGCACGGCGTTTGCAGAGCTTCAAGAGTAGTGACATATTTGATGAAGGATGTGTAATTGATATTGTATTGCAGGATGACTTTGAAGTTACTTGGCAGGTTTCTCTGCATAGTGCAAAAAGTTACTTAAGTCATTCTCTCCTGAGGTGGATTTTGGAGTGATTATTGTGTTTCTCTCAGTGCGTTTTGGAGCTGAAGACAGGGTGCAACTCGGAAAGTATTTAACTTCCCTTCCTCCTGCTTCTCAATTTCCTCACAAAAATTCCTCACTTTTCTTGTTAAATACATTTTTTCATAAGGTGAGAAAAGGGGAAATTGTGTTTAGGAGGAACTCTTGGTGCTAATTTGCTATTTCTGGGAACCAACCAGAAAGCTGTTTAAATCAAGGTTTCCAGAATTGCTCTGTCTTATGGGTGACTGCAGTGTCAGGTGGTGAGTGAAATACCCTGCTCTTTTTGTGAGTAGCCTTTTCCATTTGCCTTGTTCTCTTGAGCATTTGTGAAGGTCCTTGCTGCCTGACAGCCCTGGGCATGCTCTCACCACTCCCAAAGGCTTCGTGCACAGGTGTGAGCTGTCCGCAATGACACAAGAGTCTGTGAAGAGGTGGCTGGTGGCTTTGTGCTGCTACATCTGATGTGGTGCAGACACAGAAGTTGAGAAACATGTTTTCTGGTCTAAAACAATTGCTTTTTTCAGATTCTAGTCCTGGCTGTAGTTACTCAAACAGTTGTTTTAAATTTTGTGGTGACATGGGTAGTTCTATCCTCCAATTCTTTTTGCTCTCATGAAATACTTGGACACCTGTAGAAGTTGTTTGGCATTCCCATGGATAAACTTGGTGGCAAATCTGTGTGAAAGGTTTGCTTCAAGCCTGCTGTTGCAGTGTAACTGGACACAATAAGCTCAGGATAAATACTTCTTTGGAGTAAGAACCTTTGATACCCAGTAATCTCTCCACTATTACTTGCAAAGAAGTCACCTCCTGTAACAACAGCAGGTTTCATCCTTGGGAGAAAACTAGATCAGTAATGGTGAATACTGACAGTGAAAGGTTCCTCGTTGCTGCAGAAGGTGTCCTTAATGTTATTTGCAGGTCCTGTGTTAATGACTGCAAGCAACTTGCACTGTGCTAGGCAGGGACAGATGTCACAGTGGGATGATTTCAAGATTTGATAGCTTAAGGCTGCAGATGCTAGTTGGAAAGGCTCTTTTTTGAGTAATAGGAAATTTCTGCTTTTTCTGTTTGCTTTTATGGTTACTGAAGTCCTCTGCTAGCCAGCATGAGGTATTTCTCAGATGGTGTACATCTGTACCACTTCAGTCTGTGTAGCTGCCATATGCCTGATTCATATTGTTGAGGAGAGCCTAGCCATGGCCTCTCATCCCCCTCCTTATTTGGTAGTGGAGAAGTAAGAGGACAGATCTGCTCAGTGGGGAACAGTTGTTTGGAGTAGCAAGGTCCTTTCTCAGTGTGCTGTTCCAAGAGATGCATCAAGGTGTCACCACAGCTCCTACTGCAGAGGGGGAAAGCTTCCATTCCTCTCCCTGGCTCTCCACATCCATCCCCTGCTTTGCTGCAGCTCTGGGTGTTCGTCAGACCCTTCATGTGAGCCAGCTTAATAAGTTTAAATTACATCAAATTATGTGAGTGCAATAGTTTTCTTTGAGGAAAATGACTGAAATGGGCTCGTGGAAGAAGGGCCAGGCATATGTGAGACATCAGGGAGGAAAACTACAGTGAGGACCAGGGAAGCAGAAGCAGCTGCAAGGACCCCTCCACCCACTACATCCTGTTTGGGAGTTTTCCCTCAGGGGTCTCTTTCCTTAGGGACCATCTTGATGCTGCTGCTGCTGCAAGAGATGTGGGCACCTGGAGCTGCTCCTCCATGGTGCGGATTCAAAGTAAACATGTTGCCGGAGCTTCAGAAGGTAAAATTTGGAATTGCCGGCATCACCCTGAGCCCACATGTTTTGTGGTTCCTCTATCTGCTCTCTTCCCAAAGCTTTCTTTTGGTCACACTGTTTTTATGACAGTGAAAAGAACAACTCTTGGAAAAAAGTTTCAAGTCTGTGCTAAAATAACCAGGGAAGAAAATTCCTCAAATAAACATTATCTGGAATTTTTATGTAGATGGGTTATTTATTTTTTTCCCCAGCCTTTGGTCTTGGAAAGAGCTTAACACACAGTTTTTTTTAATTAAGCTGTGGGACGATGATAGCTGATATGTAAGGACAGATAGTTAGTTGTGAGGTATATGGAAAGAAAATCTTTATAATGAGGAGTTTTAATAGTGAGTAAATGCTTTTATTCCCTACTGCAACAACTGAAAGAGCTGACAAGCAGCATTTTAATTATTTTTAAATTTCAATCTTTTTGTCAATTCTACTAAAAAAGTGACTAAACATTTTTATTTAGATATTAATAGTTTGTGTAAAGTAGGACTTAAAAACTTTCATTTGCAGCCCCTTGGGGCAAAAACCAACTGAACACGGAATATATTGTGTACCTTTTCATGGCAATGATCCGGTTTTAGTGACTGGGAGGGAATCAATTATATACATGAGAAAGAGCAAATGCAAGAGTAAATTGGAATTGAATACACAATATCATGGCACAATCTACATAAAGTGATGCAGAAAGGAGTAGCAATTTCTTAATAGCAATTTTTTTAATAAAGTACTCAGTCACATACTTCTATGGGATAACTTTGTGTTGCTCTCTCTCCCCATTAATATTTTTTAAATAGTTTACCTGTAACTGTAGTTTATCCTTGGACAATATGAAGGGAACTTGTAGTAACATTCCCCTTTTTTTTAATAACCTTAACCAGGAAAAAATGCAGAAGCTGTAACCTGTGATTGGCAGGAAGAGGTGACTGTGCCTGGCCCTGGGAGCATGTCAGGTGGTCTGAAAGCACTCCAGTGCTGAGATGATCAGGGGGCTGTTATCCATTCCTCAGTCACTTGTTGCCTGGGAGACAAATGTAATCCAGGGTTGTGGGTTTTTTTTGTGACCCTTCCTTGCTGGTTTTTGATTGGAGTCACTATTGACTTTTGGTTTGGAGGAGGTAGTGAAGCAGCACACCAAGTGTCATAAGATGGAAATTAATCACTAACAGACAGGTCTGAGCGCCAATGATTTCCTTTCCTGTGATTGCTCTGTGTAAGGGAAGACTAATGACAAATGTAAATAGAGAGCTAACAAAGCTCTTCACACCTCCCGACAGTCAAGAAGGATTCTTAACTGGATAACCCTTCAGCTTTCTTTTAATTCCTGCACTTTTACATGATTGTGGAAAAACAAAAATAACAGCCTTAAAAGAGAACTTTGCATGGTTGGTGAGCTTTGCCTTAAATTGCATTTGGTTTTGCTGGTATAAGGCAGCTCAGCTGCAGTGAAAATATAGCAAATCTGCCTTCTCAGTGTTTTGTTTTTTTAACATGGAGTGTAATTCTTCTCGATACTTTTTGAGAGAGAGTTTCAGTTTTTCAGTGAGATTATTTTTGGGTTTTGCAAGAATATGGGTGAGCCAAACAAATTTATCTTGACTGTAATGAAAGGTTTTGAAGTTACTCTTCAGCAGTGACTTCATATTGTAAGGCCCTCAGTTTAAACTAGCTCTGAGGGGTCTTGGGGAGTAATCTCTTCCAGCAGATGAAAAGTCTGTCTTGGAAGTAAATGAAAAAACAGAGAAGTTTGGAAACAATGTGTTGTGTTCCAGTAAGTACAAATAAGGTAGATGGTATTTAAATGTAGCCTTCCTCCCCCCACCCCCCCCAGCTTCTCCCATGCTGTAAGAAGTAAGGAAACCAGCCAGGGTTTTCTCCTGAAAAACACTCCTAGTTTTGCACATTGCTTGCTTAAAAGGAAACTTTATGTTCTTAGTCTGGCTCTTGGATGGAGCATGGAAGTGGAATTTGGGAGGTTTAGATTCTATTTTTGACTCAGTCCTTTGCCTAAAAAGTCACTTACTAGGCTTATCGTGTCAAGTGTCTGGATCATTGTCCCATATTCAAGAAGGCTTAGCCTAACAACCTTCTTTTTGCGAACTGGTTTAAGGTGTGTGGCACACAGCTTTCACCACTGACACCAGCAGTGTATCTTCCAGTCACCAGCTGTAGTGCTTTACTGTGATGAGAGCCCAAGAGTCTTGCTTTCTCTCTTTCTAGCCCTTTGAATCTCTGGCTTTTTGACTATGCCAGGGCCTTGCTTCACTTCAAGACCTGGAAGATGACCCCTCTTAGACTTTTCTGTAGCATTCTGCTAGGGCACCCTTGGGAAGTAATGGGGGATATGGGCTGAACCTTGCCATCCTGAAGAGGCTTGGCCCTATATTCCTGCTCCACCAGGGGTTTCTTCATCCTCTCCAGCTGCCATGCTTGTTTCTGACTGAAAGCTGTCACAGCTCCTGTGGGTTGTGCCAGCCCCTCTCCTTTTCTTTCAAGCCAAGTCTCACATGGGGCTGTGAACTTGCTATGTGTACCCACACAGCTGTCCAGTGACATTGGGGAAGATGTTTCTTTTCCATTTATATTGGGGGGGGGAGGGGGAGAATTTATTGCAGATTTGCTCTCTTTGGAAAGAAGTCTGTAAGCACTTAGCATGTTGCACTCTGTATCCTAAAGCTGTTGCTGCGGCAGAGGACCACTTAGATGGTAAGGGCAAAGATGAGAGGTTTTTAAAAGGAAGCAAGTGTCTGGTTTTGGTCTTCCTTATGGCTTAAGAAAATGATATCCCACTTCTGGTGTGATTTTATGTTGTGTCTATGTGTGTTTGTTCTTTAGCATGTGAACTGAGAGCCTTGTTCCACTGATAGAAGTTGGAGATGAGAAAAGGGATGGTCCTGAACTGAAAAGTGTCTAGAGGCAGTAACACAGCCTCCCCCACCTATCCCAGAAAGCATCAACATTTACTAAAAAGATCTTACCATAATCCTTGAAAGCTGCCAGTGGAGTTTAGTCAACAGTTAGGATTGGTGTTTGTTTTTATATATGCTCAAGCAGACCAAGGCTGCTCCTGAGCTATCATTCTGTATGCTTTCATAGTGAAGCTGAGGAAAAGTTGGTTTTATGTGTTTGAGAACTCACACAAAGCAATTCAAGATATCCTCATCCTGACCTAGGATGTGACAAGAACTGAAGTTGCACTACTTGTAACTGCAGAAGAAATACTGAATTTTAGTGTAGTCTTTGCCTTACAGATTGACTGCTTGTGTTGCTCAGTGTGTCCAGAAAGGGTAACTACAGTAACTGTTGTTTTAGCCGGTTTTACAACACCCTTAAATAGTTAAACAGTGGTTATAATGTGGACTTTTTCTTTTTTTTTTGGTTGGTTGGTTTGGGTTGGGTTTTGGGGGTATTTTTTTCCCCTCAGGGGAGAAAAGATGATTAATTTCCTCTTACAGTATAATGGCATTGATGTCATGTGGGTTGAAGGATTAAGTCCTTTTATTTTTAAAACAGTTGCTAGGATGTTTAACCCCCTGCTTTTTAGCCTTGTTTCTCGTTAGTTTAACTGCAAAAGGAAAAGAAAATCACTTCCAAAAAGAAGATACTCTCTTCAAAGTTTCCATTTAATAGTTAAACTATAGCTTCTTATTTTTCCAATACGGGGTGATGCGGAAATTGCCAGATATTATTAAATCATATTAACTAGTAACAAGAGAGAGGGAGAAAAGAGCAACCAAACATTCGTTCTTACTTTTTTTCTCCACAGAAGTGTGATTTAAGTCATACAGTTGCAATACATTATTAATGGAGCAATAATCTCTGGCAAGCAAACTGTGTTCACTTCTGTCAGAGAAAAAACCCAAACCCGTTGTTATACTGACAAATACTGCTAAATAAATAAGGCTGTGCCATTAGGTCAAATATTTGATTTTTTTTAATTCTTTTTTTCTTTGCAGAGTATTGGAAAGGGATCCTTGTGGTGTATAGACCCAGAATATAGACAAAATCTTATTCAGGCTTTGAAAAAGACACCCTATCACCCATATTCGCATGTGTTCAATACACCTCCCACATCTCCTCAGGCATATCAAAGGTAAGAACTAGATACATTTTACAGCTCTAAATGTTTTCATGCAGTGTTGCATATGAATCTTGGGTAAGACATGAAATGTAATGAAGCGATGCAGTTTGGAACTGTGCTAGTGAAAAAGCCCAGGAGTGCTGGCAGTAGCCTGGCCTGGCTTAGCATTTGTCCAGGACACCTTACGTGCCACGCCCCTGCCTGGCACCAGCGAGACCCCTCAGCAGAGCCCGCGGTCTGCCCGCCCGAGCCACACAGCTGCTTGGCACAGAAATTACATCACATGTAAGCAAATGGAGAGCTCTGAAGTGCCCACTTGTCCCTGTTGTGGAAACACAGTACCCTCCCTTGGAGGGATGGGCTCGTTCTTTCCTCCCAGCCGGACTCTCGAGGCTGGTGTTCCAGGGGAGCCCTGTGCCCCGGGGGGCACGGCCAGCCCTGCTCGTGGTGGGTGCCACTGCTGCCTCGGGCTCACCCCGCACTGCCTGCCTTGCTTCCGTGGAACACACACGGCGTGGATTTTTTCCGCTTGTTTTGAGTTTTTTGATCTGGCCTTCACTTCGGACGAAGGGTAGCAAAGAGAGATAATCTATGTCTGCCGTCCGCCAAGCGAGAAGGCGAGCCCTGGGCTTTGGCAGAGCTGCTTTCTCCTCGCCGCTAATGCGGGAATGCTTTGCTTCACTTTTCCCAAAGGTTGGCAGCATGTCGCAGCTGGGACAGGAATGCTGCTCGTGGCCCGCGTCGCCCCGCACCCCTCCGGATAGGGAAGGTGTGCGGGGCCAGCCGGAGCAGGGCCCGAAGCAGCGCCGGGACCGAGCGGTGACGCAGGCGGCACTCGTGGCGTCTGGGGTGTTTTTTGGTTCGGGGTTTGGTGTTTTTCACGATGATTTTCCCCGCGCTGGGTTTGGCGGCAGGGGCGGGCAAG
>WBMV01008568.1:1035328-1074947 GCA_013396655.1 Campylorhamphus procurvoides
TTTTTTTTTTTTTCTTTTTGACTACTGGTTAAAAAAATGGAAGTGGGAGGGTTGTGCAGGATGTGAATTACTTAGTGAAGCATGGTATCACAGGAGAATGCTGACGCTAATGATTAAGCAGTAGTTCCCGAAAAGGTGGAATTTTGTTTAACTGTGTCCACACCTAATACAATACATCTGGAGCAGGATACTAATCCTTGCGGGATTTTTAGGTTTAAAATCAATCTCTCCAACAGTTCAAGTCTACACAGGTTGTAGTAGCAAGCACAGATTTACCATGCTATGTTATGTTGCTCTTCTGCCTTCTATGAAACATTCATCTCTGGTATTAGGTCATGGAAACCCTGGACTGAACAGGCTGTGGGTTTCATCCAGTCAGGTTGTTTTCATGTTGTTACACTTTTGATAGGATCCCGCATTTTGTGTCTGAGGCTTTTTTTCCCTGTCTGCATGTGGTTTTAGTGATAAATGTGCAAACCTCTTGGAATTTTAGTGCACAGGTATGTGTATTTACTGCAGCATACCTTTTATGTCAAAAGGCAGCCTGGCTGCCAGGGAAGCTGCTCTCTTTTGCACTTAGAAACAAAATGTACTGTTTTAGGGCAGGTGACCTATTTTCATTGCAAAAGAGCAAATAAAGCAACAGTGATAGGAGGATTGCTTGAGACAACTAGTCTAAAGTGGGTTTATGTAAGCAGTTTGACTAGCAAACACACCAGAGAAGTTTGTTTTGTTGGTGAATAATTTGGGGATATCAGAAGAGGAGCATGGGTAGGTGCAGCCAAGCTCTCTCTGCAGGGTAAAGTTGGTTGGGTTGTCACATACACCTGTGTATCTGTTTATGAGGGGTCATGGTTTCCACCTCTTTGGTTTAAGAGCCTTTATTCCTTTGTGAAAGGAGAACAACTGAAGAGATTGACCAGCTCAGAGATGAGTGTGAATCAGTTTTATAAAAGATCTTTCCTTTCTTTTCATCCTGACTCGTTTCTGCTTTGTTGGCAATCCCCTCCCGTTAATTGCCAGTACTCACTCTGTCGGCTTATGTGTATGCTTCACTTATGTATGGTAATTTTTTATTGCTCTGATCTTAAAGCATCCAAGATTGCACAGCCAGTGAGTCTTGCTAATACAATTGTAAATGTTTTTTTTTCTTGGCTTGCTGCAGCATGTGTGCACTTGTTCAATTTTCTTTTCATTAGCTTGTATAACATATTTTTGGTATTAGAATCAGGGTTACATGGACTTTATTTGTTACAGTGGAATAACTGTAGTTTATTATTCTGCTCTTTTTATAGGTAGTAGTCAGTGTGCAGCATTATACAGCTGTTGTATTTTTGCATTTATTTCTTACGGCCCCTTATACCTGACTGCTGCCAGTTCTCTGTGCTGCAGTTTTTAACCTCACTGATGGGTTCTCTATGTTGTCTGCCTGGGTGACATAAGTATTGCAGAGCTCTATGCCTCTCACTGCTTTGTTTTTTGTTGTTTGGTTTTTTTTTTTTACCCCGTGATTGTTTTTATCACAATTCCATTACAATCCTTTGAAAAGAAATTTGGTTCAAACAGTGGTTATAGGCTTGATGGAGAACTTCCTAAGGTTAGTTTTTAAAACTAAGATGCTCAGAACAGACCCTCTTTTTGACACTTCAGTGTTTTAGTCTTGTATGGTCAGGGTGGTATTTTTTAAGAGAAAATATATGGATTTTGGAAAAATTAATTGCATTGTAATGCAGATCCTGAAGGTTGAGTTATTAAAAATGTAACAATGCTTTAGAACATCCATGGAGCATTTGGAATTCATAACTGATGGCAATGCAGGCTGCAAGTTCTAGTAAAAGTGCATGAAAGAGAGATGTAAATTTAGCAAATTGGGCATCGATTAGGTTTCATTATTTTGATATTTAATCTGGTTAAGCAGATGGAGAAAAAATATAAACAAGAAGAAATTGTGTTACTTTTAATAATGTAACTTTCCTGAAAAGGTGCCCTTTTTTTTTTTTTTTTTTTCCAGGCAGCTGTCTGATCAATGGCAAAATTCATAACAGCTCCCTAAGTATTTAAGATCTCTATTAATTGGAGTTCCTCCTCTATATAAAAATTTGTTCTCTCTTTAGCTATTTTGCATATGAAAGTTGAAGAAGACAATTTTTCTCATGAGATTAAAAAAATAAATAAAACAATTAATTAGAATGAAATAATTTTTGAAACTTCAGGGAATTAATAACAAAGCTTCTGGAGTAGCCAGCTTTTATTTTGCATCTTGCAAGTATAATATAATGTAAAAGGAAGGCTTTATGTAAACAAATTTATTCCATGATAGTTTAATAGCCACAGTCAACTGTACTGCTAGAGCAATGTAGGTCTTTTGATTATTAAGTATATTTTGCTGCTTTTGCCTCTTTTGGCCTCAGGTACAGAAAGAGGTTTGCTCAGATTTGGGGGGGAAAAAAGAGACTGGAAATTTCTCCAGAAAGTGTTAGAGCTGGTATTTTTCTGTCACCCTGGGGATAGTACTATCAAAAATGTGCTTTGAAAACAGGGGGCAAGTTGTATTGATGAGCTCTGTATTTTGTAGCTATATGGAACAAGAACTTCAGGAGTTTGGTTTGTGTTGAGTGGCACTGCCAGGGAAAAGAAACAAACTACAGCAACAACAAAAACCTAAACCAAACAAATGAACAAAATCCCCACCAAAAAAACAAACAAGGTAATTTTTTACTATTTCTTTGCCCATTTGCCATCCTTGGTTCACTGCCTTGGCTACGAGATGCCCCTGGGAAGAGTGGCCAGCACTTTGTGGGTGGCAGTCTGAGGCACTACGGTTAAAAACCCCACCAACAGTTGCTGCCTGGTCAGTGGAAACTTTTCACAAGCTCTTTGGATTTGCCGCTGAGTTTGCCCCTTGGCTAGTCTAAGACGACAAAAGCATACTTGAGCTTTGACCATACGCTGTGACAGTGGTGTGCAGATGAGTTCTCAAACAGGTTTGCTGGGGTTTTTTTTTGGTGTGGTTTCTTTGTTTTTCCATTGCAAAGTCATTTTAAGATGCTCTTGCTGCCCTTGTACAATAGCAGACTGTCCTCTTCCTGATGCTGGTGAAGTCACTTTTATAGTTGCACCATAAATGTGATCCTGGTGATTTGGTGTGGAGTTTTTTAAGGTATTTAGGCTTGTCAAGAGTGAGGTTTTAAAGCATTCCTACCTGTGAAGGTACTTTGACCTGGGGAGAGAGGCCTGGCAACAGGAATATGCACTTGCTCTCTTCTTATTAGCAGTTTTCAGACTGCAAGGCAGAAAGGAGAGGTTACTTTGAGGCTATAAACAAGTTAACAGTATCTGTGGACGCAGGGGCTCGATTTTCCTGCAGTTGTCTCTCTGCTTCTGTTCTGTTGCTGCTGTGAACAGACTTTGACATTTGAATGGAAAACTTGCTATTTTAATATCATGTGAGGAGCAAACAAGTACACAGACCCTAGCTTAGCTTTCTTTGGTTGGTGACCAGGTGCAAATAATGAACTTATTAGATTGAATTAATCTCTTACAGGAAATGGTCTGAAATCCTTCTGGTAGAGGGCTGGATAGCAGACTCAATAAAATTCTAGAAAATTGTCTGTAGGAAGCGGTTTTCTGTTGGCAGAAAGCTGAATTGGATGACCTGAGGAGAGTCCCTCATCTGAAATTTGTGACATGAAGGGAAACAAATAAGCAATGGATTCTGAGTACATTTTCAGGTTGCGTTTTCAAAAGATGGAGAATTTAAGTGCACTTGTTCCAGCTGATCTTCTGTCACAAGAATTGCTCAGCAAGGCATTGCATCATGCATGACTTTAAAGTACTTGGGGGAACCTAGGGTCCAGGGGACTGCATTATATGCAGAACTAAGCATGCTTATTGCCCATCTTAACTCAAAAGCTGTTGAGAGACCACCTGATCTCAAGCTCTGTTGCAAACAAATGAAGTAGTAATTTTAGCTTTGTGTTCATCCTTGCTATCAATTTCTGTGAGTACAGATAATGACAGGTTCTTATTGTGTGACAGTTGTGTATCTACACCATTTCTAAGAGGTACTTGGAGCAACAGACTGCTTTTTTTTCTCCAGTGAGGTGCTAGCTGAGCATGCCTTTTTGCAGAGATCTCTTTGGTACTGCCTCTTTGCAGTAGCAGTAGATTCCAAAATCTAGTGAGAAAGTTGTGTGTCTTGTGTGCTGACTTCTGCACGAGTCTTGACACCTGACAATTTGTCTCTTACTGATGCTCCACAAAGAGTTGATCTTTCATGAGAGTGACGTGAATTCCCTTTTTTGATGCTAATGTATTTTTCATAGCATGCCTGCTTGGGGATGCCTACAAGTGGGCAGTAGTGAATGAGAGTGTGGATGTAGTCACAATTGTGTTTAAATTCCAGAGCACCCCTTGGGGACATGATGGAAGCAATGTATATCTCAGATGGAGTTTCTTGTGTTGCCCTTGAGCTTCAGGACAGTGGAAGGCACTGTACAATATCTGAGTGTCAAAACTAAATGTGTACACTTGGTGATGAAGTCCAACCAGCTGGAAAAACTTCTGAAGCTTTTGGCTTATTTTGCCTGAATCAAAGCTCAAGGTTAACCTTAGGTTTGCTGGAAGTGAACATCAGTTGGAAACAGATTTTTTTATAATTTTGTGTTAATGCACTCCCAGGATTGGCCTTTCCAAATACAGAAAAAATAATTTTGTTTTGAAGTAGGAGAAACTCAGGAAATGGGAAATGGTCAACACTGTTATTCCCTCGGTGAGAGTAGTCATTGTTCCTTTTTGGCACTAGCTGCAAATGCAGTCATTAGCTGAAAAGTAACAGATTTCCTTAAATCTCCTCTTTGCTCTTTATTTTTCAGGGAATTTTATTCTGTGATATTTATTAAACAAAGGCTATCTGTTCACCACACCAGCTCAGGCCCATCATGTTGGCGTGTTCCTTGACAGCTGCCATAGGTGAGGTGTGCAGGGTGCTCCCCGTTTCCCTCCTTCCTGCCGTCACTGCCTGTGCCACCCTGTGTGCCCGGGTGGGGGCCTCGACAACCCTGCCCGCCTGCACATCACCCGAAAACTTGTGGAGCTTCTTGGCCAACAGTGAAGCAATTCTCTGGCTCTGTGAAATTGTGCTGCTCATGCTGTGCAATTTAAAGACAAAATGCTTCCTGCTCATTATTAACAGTTACTCTGTAGGAACAAACTCATTATAGGGGTGCTGAACCCTGGCCTGCTGTCCTTTTCGGCACCTGAACAATGTGGTAGGGAGGGGAAAGAAATGTTGAGAGAAACTGGAGTGCTGGCACCAATTAGTCCCAAGATTAGTCCTGAAAGAGGATTGCAATTTCAAGGCCAAAAAGAGTAGGGAGTGGGTAAAAGGATTTGAAATGAGATTATAGGACCTAAAAGCGCCTTTCTTTTGTTAGGGAAATAATTCAGCAGTTTTGCCCGAGCCAGTGAGACAATCCAGTTTAGTAGCTGAAGCAGGAGATGTGTGTCCTGTTGCTTTTTAAGGTTCTTTAACTAAGTTGATCCCCGGTTGCATTTGTTAGTGCTTCCTGTGAAATCAAAGTGTTTTCAACAAACAAACAAAAACATGGAGGAAAACTATTGCCTCATCAAAAGGCCTGTTGTGTTTCAGGAAGCTTATTTGTATTCTTTAAAAGGGAAGCCAAGGAAAGGAGGCAGATTGAATTCCCGTTTTTCCTTTGGGGAAAATTTTCTCCTGGTGGTTACTATGAAACCGACACTGGAGTCACCCTTTCACGATCCATCCTACAGATGAGTTTCAGTGCCGGTTTTTGTTTGTTGGCCTGCTCAGAAATGCAGATCAGGCAGTTCCTAGTTCAATTAAAAGCACTGTCTCCGGTCAGTGCCATAGCGGTGTACATCATTCTCTTCCTCAGGGAGGGAAGCGGGCACTAAGCCCTGCTGCTCTGTTGAAGAGACCACAATATGCACTCATGGAACACTGTAATGGTCTGGGACTGAAGACTGGAGCTTGCTTGGAGACAGCAGAAAGAGAAGTCTTCCCCCTTCTTCTTCTCCTTCCAGAAGGAGAATTACAAAAGGAGGCATTACCAAAAAGAATTACAGACACTGTGGATTTAATAGGAGATGTTTTGATCTAGTCTGTTCATGTGAAACTGCATGGAATAGTGACACTTCTTCTGCCCTTCCCAAGAGGGAAGCTGTTTTTTTTGGGGGTGCCTTAGGGTCAAAAGCTGGGGAGGGATCATGAGTGTATCTATTACCAGTTTTTTTCTCTCTGTACTTTTTTAGCGGAACTTCTTGGTATGAAACACCTATGCAGGCAGACTTGAAACCTTTGGTTTCAGTTTGCTGTGCCTGCAAGTTTAGGGAAGTTTCTTATCATGAAGCAGTAATGAGTCCTGCCATACTCTTGATTTCTCTTTTGCATTTCATATTCATACGCAAATAATAGAATCCTTAAGGTTAGGAAAGACCTCTGAGTTCAGTGCTTAAAGCTATCTTCCTGTTTGGCACCAAGAGGTTAGCAGGCATGATCTTGCCACTTGGGCTAGTGTAGCCTGAATAGTGGACAAGATTGGGTTATATGGGGAACACACTGAGAATAACCTCTCCTTTAATAGAGAGGACCCTTAACTCTAGACAAAGCTATTAAAATAGTACATTCTGCATACTGTTCTTGGAGGTGAGTTGTAATCTTTGGACTTGTTTATAACTGAGTATCTTAATTCCCATCCAAAGCACTTTTTAAATGCTATATTTTGTTGTTGTCCATTTTGTTTTTATTATATTGCTCTCACATAATCTAGTGAATCTGATTTGCTGCTTTCCCGCCTTCACAACCTATTCTACAGCCCTCCAAGAAAAGAGGGAGAGACTGAGAGACAAATGCATCAAGCAGAGCTTCCACACAAGTTGATGGAGAAACAGAGGCCCTGTCTATGGGATTTGTTTAAATGGCTTTAGTAAGACTTTAGTTGTGAAGTTGTCTCCCTGCTGAAGGCTCTACAGATTAACCATAAACTTTCTGAAATAGAATAAAGACAATAATAAAACCCAAAAAGAAGTTCAGCAGAGGAGCTAATGAGGAGGAGAAGGTGATTTATAAGCAGGGACTGGTAATGACGACAGTGGCAGGTCCTCTTAGGAGCAGCACACAAAAATGGTTTGAAAAGGGTTAATAGTGCAATGAAATGACAACAATTTCTACTGATGACATCCTAGTCTTCTTTGCTTCAAGTCATGTTTCTCTATGATCTGAAATTTAGTTGTAGGGCTTTCTAAAAAAGGAGTTCTTGGTTGAGCATGTTCCAGTTGAACTGAGAACCACGGGTGGTATTGGCCTGGCCTAGCAGAGGCAGCTCTATGGATGGTTCAGTGCTGCAAAAGGCTGAGTCTGCTGCTTTACAGTTTATCAGTATTTACTATTAGCCCTTTGTGTGTTGGCTGGAAAATTCAGTGATGCTCTGCGCATGACATTATAAAAAAGAGACTTGACTATCGATGAAACCACCAACATGAGAATTAACTGTAGCAGTTTGGCAAAGTTGTTTGTTCCATTTTTTCCTTTCCTGATTTTTCGGAAGTTACACTGACATGTGAAGAAAATATTTCTGCTTAATTGGTTGTAGTAAATGGATACTATAAATTAATTGCCTCTTGAATGTTTAAAAGGTTATGTCCTGTTCATTTTATGACTGATCAGTATCATTTCACTGGAATGAACAAGCTTGAGGTCATCTGATGTTTGAAAAGTGGAGTTTGTTACTTTCTGTGATTTGCTGCTGTAGAGGGCTCAAATACTGTCTGGGGATGTCAGGATGTCAGTGTCTCTTTCTAAACACCAATGAACCATAATTAATTGTTTCCTGTAATCTAACTCACTGATTTTTTGTATCCGAGGTGATCCAAGGAACAGCTTTACTCCAGGGATTAATTACACAGTGAGAGTGCATATGCACTCATGAACATATTTTTGCTAGTTAATACTAATAAGGATATTTTGCAACTGCCTGGCAGATACTGATTCAACTGGAAGAAGAATGACACAGTATCTGATGGATAACTGTGCCCATCCTTAGCTTTTTTTGGTGCCTGCGAAGACTGTTTTCTTCATTAGTGAAATATCTCCGGTTTTGGGGTTTCCCATCAGCAGACTTCCCAGAGCCTCTTGTTTTGTCAAGGAGAGAGAACTTGTGGTCTCCTTCAGAGGCTGCTAAACCAGAGCTGTTCTTTGAGTGGCATAGAGGATTACTGAATCGTCATATTTGGTTTTATTCTGTAACTTTTTTTGGCTTTGTCAAAGAGGACTGGATAGTCTAGACTCTCCCTCTATGGTTTTTTGTTTTGGCACAACATTGCTACCAAACTGCTGTTTAAATATAAGATGAAATAAAAATGAACTTATATTTTTGTGACTTTTTGTGACTTTCTTCATGTTCAAAATTATTTTTTTCAACCTTCACTACATGGAGTCACAGCGGATAAAGCAGAGATGTAGAAACCAGTACCTCATTGTAAAAGCAATTGGAAAGCTTCACCTTTCTTCATACAACCTTTATCTCTACACTTTTGCTTTCTGCTGCAAATCCCAAAGTGAAGAGCAGAGGGTTTAAGACTTGTCTTACTGAGTTCACCGAACTTCTGCACGAAGAGCTGAGGAGAAGCAGCAAAAAGAGTGAAACTTAGACCACATCATGAGTAATACCAGGGAAACTGAGATTTGTTGAAATGACAATGTTGTAAGACAATTTTGGGAAGAGTAGTCTCCTTGGATATACAACTTCATCACTTATATGAGAAATCACTGGTAGAAGGGTGACTTCTCACAGTACATTGTGTGAAGGTCAGCTTTTCTTTTTCTGAGTTCCTTCATTCATGTAGATAATATTGTAACTTGAGAGAATTATTAGACTATTATTAAGTACCATGTTAGTATTTCTCAGCAGGCTGAACAGCTGTTTGGAGAGGTAAGGATTAGAGGGTAAAGATGCTCACTGAATTTTATTTCCCATTACAGGTGTGAGGTTCATTTTTCTGTAAAGATGAAAGTGGCTAAAATGAGTTAAAATTAAGTCCTCTGAGTATTTGTTTACAGTTAGGTTTGCATATTCTAATTCTGCTTTTAATTTTCTCTGCATCCAACCTGAGGCATTTGGGGTACATTTAGAAGAAAAGCTGAGCTATTGTAGGTGCAGCTAATGTCAGTCAGTGATGAGGAGCCCTAATACAACAGCAGTGTGGGTTGTCAGTAGGGGCCTGGCTCTGGGAGGAGATGTATTGTAGGGCTGGTCCTCCTCTGCCAGTTTCCTGGGTCTTTGGAGGTATGTTGTTATGTATGTTTTCCTTTCTCTGAACAGAAATGGTATCTCTGTAGCACTGTGGGGGAGAGAATTGCTCTAGGTGATGCCTCTACAGTGCTTCTGAATGCAAAAAATACTATGTTCTCTTCATCTTTTGTTGCATCTGTAGACCCAGAATGCGACGTGAAACAGCCTGTTGTTAGATGCTGTAGTTTCTTTTGTGTGTGTTGGTCTGTGTCTCCCCATCCCTAAAATACAGCTTGGAGTGCTTCCAAAGGAGTAACCTTGGGAATATGAGTGGGTGAAAACTGACACATTTTGATACTAAAATTTTTATGCCTTAGCAGTATATTTCTAAAAATATATCTTTAAGGATGACATGTTGTTTATGCATTAAACGTTGTGTTACTGATGGAAGCACCCACAAACTGTCTGTCATTTTCATCTTTTGGGCACCTTGCACACTGTGCATCAGGCTCTGATCTTATGGGGGATGAGTGTGACCACTGAATGCAGGACTCATGAAGTAGATCTGCATGAAGAGGTAGAGCTGAGATAATAAAATATGTAATTGGGGCTTTTTAAATACATGAGTACTTATTATTATTGTCATATATTCTGCTTATGTAACTTTCTGACTTGTGCATCAGGCACTTTGGTGTACAGCCCAGTGACTGCAAATCTCTGCATGCTCCTCTGCAGCAGCACTGCAGATCCTATAAGCACATTAAGCTTCCCAGGGAAAAATACCCTCAGCATCTGGGGGAGGTTAAATGTTCCAGGGGAGAGGTTAAACATTCGTTTGTCCTCTGCTGCTGTAATTCCAGAAGCCAGATTAGTTCTGAATCATCTGAACCACATTCATTCAAGATTAATGAGAAAGATCAAGTATGGAAAATTTCAGCTGGTAAGCGCCTTGGCTTTGAGCAAGTGGTGGAGGGGGAGTTCATATTGGCAGCAGCCTCCGGGTCCTGCTTAGTTTTAAGTTTCCTTAGTACTTAAATTGGTGAAATGGGGAATCACACCATTCCGGATAAACAAGAATTTCAGCAAGCAATGTGAAGCAGTTGGCAGGACACACACATCAAATTTAAAGGCCTCACCTTCCTTTTTCCCCTGGTCAGAGATGTGAGTGGGAGCCTCATTTATGAAATCCAGGCAGGTCTACCAGCAAAGCTGTTTGAAGTTCTGCAAAAATAATAAATGGAGAATTCAGGGCTAGAATAACAGAAGTCAATTGTGTGACCTTGGGCTTTTTAAAGAATTAATCAGTTTCGGTTTGGGAGAATGGGTCTTTAGAAGAGCTTTAGTGGTGCCTGGGTAGTAGCTCTGCAGTTTCACTGCAGTTCGTTTGCTCAGGTGTGGTAGTTTTCTAGAGCCTTGTCTGTGCTGTAGCATTAACTATCAGAACAGACTCCACATTAAGGTGAAAATGAAGATGGGCCTTAGATATAGGCAATTTCTAGGTCTCATTTATTTTCCAGAACCTGAGATTTAAGACTTTTGCCTTTCAGTGCAATTCTAGTCAAGTAAAAACAAACAGAAATGAACCTCTTCTTCCCCATCAGTCGTTTTACAGCAAATGAAGGCTATTGTCAGAAAAACGGAGTGCTCCATTTCTGATTTTATAGAATAGAAGGGAATCAAACTTCTCCCCACTGGCCAGGTCAGCATTTGATGCTGCTGCAGCCCAAAACAGTCCCCTCTGGTCTCAGAGGCCTGTGGCTGTCTGTAAACAGAATCTTCTGTTCATCTGGGCTTTAGGGCACTGACTTGTGGTTCCTGCATGAGCTGGCACAGTCACAGAGAAAAGAGAAAGTTTAGGTAACTCTGAAGTTAGCCCAGCCTGACGACTACCAGTTTTTCATTCAGTGATAGATAGTCTAGGAACCATTTAATAGCAGTTGTGAAATAAGGAGAAACACAGCATTTCAGCATGTGAAGTAACCTTCAGCATTTTTCCTTACTTCAAAGTAAGCGAAGCAGGAACAAATAACAACCGATGCTACAGAAGTGAGCTGTGTTGGTCTTTCTTTAACTACATGCACTTCAAAAGACTATTCCCTCACCTATTGTGTTGTTCTTTAACAATTCTTTATTCCTTCCAGAGATATGTAGTCCATGTCAGTAAAGACTTAGTCCTGTTTTTAGTACAGAAAAAGAAAAATAAAACTGAGACAGAAAGGATGAAATTACTAGCCTGGAGTCACCGTGTGATTCAGTGGTAGAGGCAAAATTAGAACTGGAGGCTGATAGCCAGCATCCCCCAATTCCCAGTGGAGACAAATCTTTTTTAATTAAAAGTAACGTGGGACAGTTGTCTCACATGAATTTTCAAATATATCTGGACTTTCTCCTGTTCCACTATTCAACCTAGAATTATAATGTGTTCACAAAATACATGTTAAAATATTTAAACACAGATTAGTGAGAAACTTTCATTTTGCAATATGGCTGGCGTACATCAAATTGTCATCTCTCTTAAAACAACAGCTCTCTAAAAATTATGATCTTTTCATTTATTTAAACAAATCCTCCATTGCTGTACATAAATGTATAATATTTAGGCCAACATTCTGGCTGAAAGCTGCAGAGTCTCACCAAGGGGACAAGAAGGCTTCATATATTATATCCCTTGTAAGGGGCCTTTTGAGCACCACAGCAGAGTCATACATGGTCTCCAAAAGACACATGACCATGTTTTTCTTGAAATTAGGAACGAACATTTTCTTTGCTAGTTCTGGAAACTTGAGAGGCTTTTTTTAACCTATTTTTTTCTTTCCCTTTCTCTCTCTCTCTCTCTGGTCTTGCTTGATTACTTATTTTAACTAGGAACTGTGGCAGGAGAATGGCGTTGGCTATTTGGAGAATATAAAGATTTGGCCAACTTTTCACTTCATCCTTCAGAAGGCAACACTAAATTTCTTTTCTTTTTCAGGCATTTCGTTCATGAATGGTTTTCCTGAGCAACTTTTCTTTTTGTCTTTAATAAAAATTTAGATGTAATCCCTCTGGCAGTCGTGTCATATAGAAAACTCATTTAGAGTGCACAAGAGATCAAAATTTTATTGTTTGCCTGAAAATGTGTTAGACGCCCTAGAGAAACCAGGAAAGACTCCATCTAGGAGCTTAAAGTCTCAATGTCACGTGTCGCAGTAAGTGAGAGATACCAAGAGACAATAAAGGAGGGAATTGCAGAGGAAAGAGAAACATTGCCAGAATATTAGATTAGCCATCATAAATTAAAAATCAGTATTGTGAATTCACAAATCTCTCTAAGAGTACTATTTTGTCAGCTATGGAAAAATTTGAGAAGATGGAGTAATGGGTTTATGTATTTAAAATCTCTCAAGTAATCAGTTTTCATTGAAATCAGGAAATACCTTAACACCAACCTTCCAGATAGTTTTTTGTGTATTGTCATTGGCCCGGGTTAGTAGAGGTTTTTTTGCTTTACTTGGAGAGGAAGCTTGCTTGCTTTGTTGCAGAGTGATTGCTAATTGTGATATTAACTGCCAGCAAGGGCCTGGCAAGGATTAGACTTTTTTTTTCCTCTTTAACAAAACACATGCTAGAGTTGCAGCAGTATCTAAATGCTCCTTTATTGCTCAAAATATATAATGGCAGTGATAAATTTTTTTAAACAGCTATGGTTTATATACCCAGATGTAGGGAACTGGCCTCTCTTTACAATGCAGTAGTCTTGTTAGCACCTGTCCACTAGTGGTATTAAAGTTGTTCATAGGAAAGGGAGCTGATACAACAGTAGAGGGGTCTGAGCTCTCTGGTGCAAGCAGGGGAGAGCTGGCAAGCATTTGAGGAGTCCTCAACCAGAGTGAGCTGCTGTCTCTCTCGTGTTCATTCTGCAAGCTCATGGTGGTGTGGTTTGGACCAGGTGACTTCTTCCCATGCCATCTGACAGGCACTCTGCAGAACATGGTTGTGCAGCACAGAAGCCAAGAAGGCTCACTGCCGTAGTTGTGAATATTTCTCATGCCTTACACAGGGTGACTGCTGTAAGGAAGTACTATTCATCTTCTAGGCTCAAGGAATGCTGTATTCCCACAAAAATATACTTAAGCTTTTTTAGGACACCATCCTAAATCTACTTTCTCAATGAATGGTAAAAATTACAATCTTCCAGCTTAGTTGGATAACGATTTATATACCTTATAGTAACAGTCTGTGTCCTGCTGGCATTGGGAGCTGAATGTGCTTATCAGGAGCATCATTCCCTAGTGCCACTAGATACAGGGTTTAATGAGCTCCACCTAGACAGGGCACCTACAACTACTGTTATCTCCGCAACTTAAACATAAGAATAATTGTATTTAGCTGCTTCTCAGAAACTTTGGGAAGTGGGTTTCTATACCTGCAAGATGCTTCACTGGTTACTCTTTGACAAAATGATTTGTTGCTTCTAGGTTTGGTGTTCTTGACATTTCCTTCAGTTCTCTCTTTTTCAGAGATGTAGGTGAGAATTGCAGAGAAGCATTTTGCACTGTGGATGGCTGGTAATGGAGTACTTACAGCACAGGCACAGCAATGCTTTTTTTTTTTTTTTTCGCTTTTATCTGGTGGGGACAGCTTCTGTTCCCAGAAATTTTTAATTATATAGCTGTCCTGATAGCAAGTGTTGCCCCCAGGGCAAAGGGTGGTGCTCACAGTGAATTGGGTGCTCTCCCATCTACTTGTTCTGCATTACTGGGAACTTACTGCACTTGTCAGGAGGAGAAGAGTTGTATTTCTTCCGGTCACACCGTTTTGCAAAACGCATGGGCTGAGCTGAATGTAGAGGCACTTCAGTCAATTTTTTCTTTTTTCCATCATTTTTCCCACGGCTAAGGGCTGGAGGGGAGATGTGTCACTGTCACCTGTTTGTGGTGTAGCAGCTGTTTGCTTACTGCAGACACTGTGGGGTATTTTGTATGTAACAGTTTGTTAGCTTACAGCTGACACTGTTCATCTTTCTACCCTTTACTGAGCTGTCCTGCCCTGTACTCGAAGCTTTTCTGGGAGCCAGGATGTGCTTTGACACCAGCCATGCCCCAGAAGCTGATCTCACCTCCTCTTGGCCATGGTGGGCAGAGGTGTGTGTGTGTAGCATCTTCCCTGGCACTCCACTGAGCCATCCTTCCTCAGGTTCATAGTTCTCAGCTTCAGAGTCCTTGAAATGTGCATTCGGGGGTTGGTGTTGACTTGTTTGTTTGCTTTCCCCCCTTTCTGCATCCTCCTGCTTTACTGTCACTGTCTGGACATATTTGGTAACACAGTCATTGGCCTGCGTTTATTGCCTTGCTTCTGTGTTTTCATAATCCCGTAATTGTGGTGTGTAGTCCCACACAATTGAATTTGGTTTGAATTTTTAGTTGTTTGGGTTTTTTAAATCTATTAATCAGGCCTCTCTGACAAAGAGGCCTGTGAGAGCTTTTGGCATAGCTGTGAAATACTGCAACTGTGAGAGAGAATTCAAACCCTGGCTTTTTTTAGTGCTTGGCTTTAAGACTGCCGTCTCCTTGCTCTAATGTGAATTCCAGAAGACAAAGGATTTATGTTTCCTTTTTTGAGTCTCTGGAAGCCTGTGCACCTTTTAAAGATTGGTATAAATGTGTGGCATACATTTTGGTAGAAATAATTAATCAGTGGGGCACACACACATTATTGCTTCTATATGCCCTGGGAGCTCCTGGTTGGGCTGGCTGGCTGCCATGAACCCTCACTGGCTGGCCAACCAGCCTTCACATCCGCCTGGTTTCCAGCATAAACAGCGTCCAAATCAACACATTCCCCTAAGAATGTTTTAGATTTCAGTACAGCAACATTTTCCTATGGAGAAGCCTTTCCTCAGAAAAATCCCTGCTAGCCCTCGGTCAAGAAGCTTCCCATGTGCGGGGCCCTGGGGCACAATGAAGTTTCCTACTGATTGTATCATCTGTGGAAAAACCGTTCATCACTTGCCTTGGGCAGAAATCAAGTCCCACTTGCCATTAAAAATGGCTAGCCATCCATGGGGGAGCTGGGCTTTGATCACAGGTGGCTCCTCGCTCCTCAGCGGTTAAGCACCGTCCTTCATCAGTTCTCTCAGCCACAGGTTTTCAGCAGGCTGTGAATACTTGGTTTGCTCCCTGTGGTGGTGCACAGTGCCAATGCCTGTGCTTCAAGGGGAGGTGGACGGTGCACTGGATGAGTGTGGGCTTGTACCCCTGGATCCTGTTTTATGCATTTGCTACAAATGGAGTTGCAGCCTGGAGATCGCTTTGGCTGAGGGTATGCTTGAAACAATAGTATTTTCTGCAAGTCAAACCAGTGTTTCTTGACAGGTAACTGTTGGTGTTTCACAAGTTGTCTCATTCATAAACTGTACGAATTGTTCTTATAAGATGTTTGCTTGAATTCTCAGCTCTTTATGGTTGATCCAGGTCCATCTTCCACTCACCCCTGCAAGTGCCCTGTGCTCATCTGTTTCTGGGAGTTATGCCAGTTCAAACCTGTGCGTAACAAAAATGTGTTAGGCCTCAGGTTTCTTCACATTGAGATAAGACTTCATACTAGTTACTGTTTTTCTTCTAGTAGCCATGTAGGGATTTATTAGGAATAAAATATTACTTTAGTCAGTGTGTTTAGTTGGTAAGTTTTGGGGAAAACTCGGCCATCAGTAATGCTAATTGCATAAATATTAATCTTGCAGCATATATTGACTGCAAAAGAAAATTGTAAACCCAGATTTTGCATTTTTATTTTGTCTAAATGCAGAATATGCTGTTACGTCTGTAGGACCAGCCAGTCTTCTCTTGTAGCTTACAAGCTGCACTGAAGAAACCATTTGTTTGAAAAATGCCTGGGATGGAGCAATTTTTTTTTTGTTACCAATGGTCTTTAGAAGAATGAACTTCTTCAAATGATTTCTTAATCTGGAACAGGTAGGAAGCAGGTTTTGAACGCTTTAAAGTGAGAGATAGTTCAACTCTGTCATTTGTCAACTTGAAAGATGTTTTAATAATTAATACCCTCTGAGACTTTGCATTGCAAAGTTTGGGAACGGGTAGAGAATTTATCCAACACAGATCAGGCATAACTAAACTTGAACAAAGCCCTGCGAACACACAAGTTTGTTGTTTTGAAAGGCTTGATGGTCGCTGCAGTACGTTATTTACACGCTTGAATTCTTTAACTTCCTATTCTGCGAAGACACAGTTAATTTTCCTAGTTCATGTGGGTTTGTGCTGAATCAGATGGAGAATTTTATGAGAGCCTTGGGCCTTTTTTCAAGTTGGAAAACAAAATAAATCACTATGGCTTTGTTTCTCTAGCGGAGACATTTTGTCTATTCAAGTATGTATGCTTTTCCCTCTCCGTTCTTTAGCCCTCTTCCACCCACTTACAGGCATACAATAGCCTGGGAGTGAATTTTTTCTACCACTTCATTTCAGAATTTTATCTTTTTTTTTCTTTTGTTCTTGTGCTTTTGAAAGGCCCGTAGTTGCTGTAGTGTTGATTTCTGGTTGGCAAATCTGTACAGTATCAAGACTATGCTATGGGTTCCCATTTGTAGGTCCTGTTTCAGAGATTATTCTGGACTCTGATGTACTCTCTAAGACTGTGAATCCCACAGGAGCGTGAACGTCCTCAATAGCTCTTGACCTTCATGTGAGCTGAGGAGCTACACTGAAGAGCTGGCACTTACTATAAGGAATGCAAACAATTGGTTGCATTAAGCCCTATAAAGCGGCTGTGTGTATTCAGAGTGTGCCCCACACACTCCAGCACTTAGAATGTAGACTTCTTTTTGGTCATTTTGCTTGCGCTCTCTCATTTTCTCTCTCTCTCTCTCAACTCCCTTCTTTGTTCAGGAGTATTGAAGGTTTTTATTACTCATGTAATTTCTTTGGATCTATTTACAGTCCTTATTTTAACACAGTGAATTTTTTATATATTAGCACAAGAGTATCTGCAGAATAATTGTGAAAGCAGTGTGTTTTTTACAAACGGTATTTTATCAGAACTTTGCTCATGCTGTCGATGCAGTAGACAACACCTGTTTTGCATTTCATTACATTTTGTGTAGCAGTGGTCAACTCAAGAGGATATAAAAGTAACTTTGAACAGAAACAGAGTGTGGAGATTGGTTTGCACTTTGCAACGTAAGAGGAAGGTGGATTAGCTTAAAAACACAGTGCCTGACATCAATCTTACTGGAGGATATTTAGTCCCTTACTTTTAAACTTTGCTTGAATTTGGGTGTAGGGCAAATATTTATATGTTGATAGCATAGTTTCATGATGCTAATGTCAATAACAGGTTAGTATATTAGAACACCTATGATTGTCTTCAAGTTGTAGAGGATTTTGAAACCTGAAAGAGTGTCTCTTCCATGTACCTCTCTCTCCGAGGACTGCGCACACAGCAGGAGCCGGAGCAGGAGCAGGAGCAGTGGTGGTACTCCTGCTCCGGGCAGCTCTCCCTACGGATGGCCATGGAGAGGGTGGGCTCTGTGATGGCAACAGCGCTCAGCAGCACTGTTAGCAAAAGGACAAGATTACCTTCTGTGTCTGGAACATTCGGTCCTTCTACTGAGAGATGTGGCTGCGGAAGGGAGGCTTCCTCACAGCCTTCCCTCTCCTCCAGCTCACCAGTGCTGCAGGTCATCAGAGCAGATGCTCCACAGTCTATTGCCCACAGCACCGTGGGGCTGCTCTGAGGCAGGGAAGGAAACAAGGTTTAGATGATCATGGCAATGTTCCCTCTTCCCCCTTCCATGCTTGGAATGCTGTTGTCTTCAGCCGCACTTGTCACAGGAGAGGCCTCTCGGAGGTCATTGCCTTCGGGCAGCCTCTGCGTGAGCGGTAGGTGAAGCAGAAGAGGGTCCTGGCAGTGTCCGAGTTCAGGGCAGGGCTCCAGCTCAGACAGGTGCCTCAGGGCCCCCCGTGCCCACTGCCCTGCTGGGAGCTCGCAGGAGCCACCGTCATCCCCAAGCTCTGTCAGTGCTGGGCTGGCAGAGAGCATGTTGAGCTCTGTGTTTTCTGGTGCCATGAGGGGACTTCTGCACACACAGGCGTTCGTGGGCAAAGGGCTCCGACAGATCATCAGAACTGCCCAGTGTCTGGCCAAGGCTGTCCCAGGCAGATGCATTAGCTGGGGCAGCGTGTTGTCATGGCTGAGAGTAAAACTATTTGGGGCTTGAGCAGCTGGCTTTGGGAAAGGGTGCGTAGTTTGCTGTACTGAGAATTCAGTAAATATTTTTGACTTTGTTGAGGGTTTTTTTATTATTTATTCCAAATTGCTTTCTTCTCTCCTCCTCCGAGAAAGTGTGGGTGTGTGCTTTGCTGAATTGGTTTTTCCTTGGTGAAGGGAATGTGAATCTTGAATCAATCTATTTTTAATATGAAATTTTAGACCCTTGCTTCAAGGCAAAAGTGCTATGATGTTACATTAGCCTTAAAAACAAAATAGAATTCATGCAAATAGTAACTTCTAATTGTTTAATGCAAATGTGAGTTTCTTTACACTTATTTCTTATTGCCTTTAGCACATCAGGTCCACCCATTTGGCCAGGAAGCACCTTCTTCAAGAGAAATGGAGCCCTTCTACAAGGTAGGCGATAGACACTACATCTTGGAATAACTGTTCTACATAAAAAAATACCTTTTTCAAATTGCACTACTTTTTGAATATTCTCCTGGCAAGAAATAACCAAATGTTTTTTTGTTTCCTTTACCCTGTTTCTTTATTGCGCATCTGGTGCCTTGAAAATGACGATTTACCACGTACAGTGAGTGTAGTCTGTGAAAGTTGCTGCTTTTTTTCTTTCCTCAGATCATTAAATTGCTTGCTCTAATATATGGTGAAGGGTGGCTTTTTTGTTTTTTCCCTTTGTGTGGATAAAGAGTGCCCAGAAGGAAATGTTCCAGGAACACCACTTTTAGCTCTGTGGATGAAGCAAGGTTCTTTGAGAGAGGTTCTTTCTTTGCTCCTTAATTGTGCTGATAGCAAAATGTACCAGAAGGTAGGTAGAGATGCTGTAATGGGGAAAACAGTGACAGAGTTTTTGTTTCAAGAAACCTACCATTTTTAACAGTGCTTGTATTCATAGACAATGTTGAATATCCTGTTTTCATTGGATTTACAGTATAAACTGAAGCTGTATGACTGTAGTTTTGATAGGTCAGAATTCTCAGTCTGTCTCACCAGACTTCTTAAAACCATTATTGAATGCTGTGTGTGATTATATTTCTGCCATTAAATACATAGAATTGCCATCACTCTTAATGGAGGTGTCTTAGGAACACAAAATCTCTGTCCCCAGACTACAACTGTTTCTCTATGGTGCATAAGTAATTTACACTATTTAGGATCGTTTTATGGTCTTTGTAAGTATTTACCCATGAAGTATCTCAGTTTTGTTTTCATTTTCATGATGCCAAGACTTTTCTGTCCTTCTTGCTGGCTGAAAAGGTTGTATAATGTTCTCAGGAACATTTATCCAAATCACCTAGGATGGAGCTTTACTCACAAGGAGACGCACAAGCAAATAATTAATGGTCAGGCAGTACTGCTCACCTTCCACACACCAGCATCTGAAGTTTACCTGAGAATATTTTTCAACTGATTTCCTTGCGCCTATCTAAGAATTTGCATCATTCTATTTAGTATCTATGCTGAGATTTGTCCAAACAAAGTCTAAGTACATGAAAGCATTCAGGTAATTTCTCAACACTTGGAGATGGTATAAATTGTAGAGTTTGGCAGCTGTTTGCTTTAGTCTTTGTCAGATAGCTCTGCTACCTTTGTAGTCCTTCCTAATGGAAAGAACTAAATTTTCTAATTTTATTTTTTAAAAGAAAAAGGAACTATTGTGAAATAGCTTGTTTTGTTTTCAGTTTTTCAACAATTCTAATTTTAAATGGGTATCTGCACATATGCGGTCTTTGTAATTTGAGTTCATAAAGTGTAAACTGCTCTGTTAACTCTGTATGGCACAAATGTTTTACCTTTTGTTAAGACGCAAGATACCAGGATTTAATAACAGCTATTTTTTAGTCCTTCCTATCTCAGTTGCTGTTTGAACCCTTCTCCCAATAAAGAAGAATACACTGTTCTCTACCCTCTTCTCTTCTGCACACTTCTGCCATCCAAATTGGGGAGAAAAAACTGAAAGCCCAGAACTTTTCAGCATATTAAAGAAACAGAAAAAAAGAGAGAAATTACTGCCTTTTCAAGCAACTAGCAAAGCCTAACAGACCTTTAACTGAGTTGGCATTCTGTGTTGCCATTTCAAGTGGAAAATGCAGCAAAGTTGGACTGTAATATGCATGATACAACTGAGGTTGGAAGGATGAAAGAGTATGAAGAAAAACCTCATTAATGTAATCTTTTAACACTTCCTGCTTATAATTTTGAAAAGGAAGACAAATCAAAGCCTTTATTTCTGACTTTTTGTCTTCCTTTCTGTCTTTCCATTTTTCAGTACAGTGAGCTGTTTCATGTAGAGGCTTCAGCAGCAGGTTGCATGGAAGTAGTGCATCCACCTCTTTGCTGCTTCTGACCATCTTTATCCAGAAAGCCTGTGTAGGGGAGCGGTAACAGGGCAAGGAGATGTGAGATGAAGTGTAGATGTTTGTTGGTACCAGTGTTGCATGACCATCTTAAGTCTCTTTTCCACTGCTTATATCCAGCTTAATACAAATAGGAGAATGAAAAATCGTCTCAACTATCAGTTTCAAATTATAGTATTGCCTTTTGATTGGCAAAAGCTTAGGTAACAAAGGGATTTCAAACCATTTTTAATTGATAAATGTTTAGCTATGTTCGAAAAGAATGTTCAGTTTGTGTTACAGACAATAATATGAAATAATTCTGTAATTTTAGTAAATGTGATATTCACGTGCACTTGTCACACCTCATTTCTTCTGAGTTGTTAAGAAAAATGCTCTTTTTCTGGTCTGGGAAATGAAGAGAAACTAATTCCACAATGTAAGTAACTAGTGTGTGTTTTTAACCAAGAAAGACTTGTAGATGCTCCTGGTTTCCATTCATTTTATATCAGACCAATTTGGCAAACTAATCTTAACTATTGTAAAGAGTTTAACATACCTCTTCTGAGAAAGTTGACTGAGAAACCAGTTATCTGTGTACCTCAAAATAGCAAAGGAAGAGAAAAGGAAGCTAAAATTCATTTTAGCTATTCTGTGTCTATAATGTTTTTGAAATGATCAGGATTAACTCTCTATTCCTTTCTGGCTGTCTTCTTATTTTTTTGAAGACTACTGAACAATATATATATATGCCATTCTCTTTTTGTCTGTGATTTTATTAAACACAAGATGGCTGTCTCGGTTTCTTTTATGAGGACCTTGGTACTGTTATTGTTAGCATTAACTCTCTAATCAGTTACTAAGTTGAGTAAGTCACCTGCTCATCTGCCTTTTGAAATCTTGAACTCCTTCTGTCAAGTGAGGATTGCTCCCTATATCCTTGTGCTCTTTGGTCTTCTCATGAAGTCCCATGCAGAGCTTAATTTAGGTGTGGGACCTTCAGTCTTACCAGACTGATGTCTTCTCTCAAAATTTATCTGTGTGTCCATGCAAATTGCTGTGTTCTAGCCTTCAGGATCCCCAGGTAAACAGGGGTTTGCTCTTGCTGCTTTCCTTTTCTCTGTGTGTGTGGTATTTTTGTAGCCTGATATTGTACATCTTGCTTGTTTGTTTCAAATCATGGCTGAATTTTTTTAAACCTACTGTATGGAAGCCTTTGTTCCAGCTGTTTTTTCTGTTCTCATCATCATAACACCTCCATTTTTATGTAATAAATGTATCGCAGGGAAAAGTTCTTATGGAGGAAAAGATTTAGACATGTTCTAAGCTCTTCAGAAACTTAAAAGAGGTGAGGTAGGTGGGCACATAGTCACATTAACTTCACAACCTTAAAACTAATCTATCATGTTCAGAAAAGGGCAGTTCTGTTGCCTCTGCTCTGATCTTGGGTATTAAGCTCATGTTATAGACTTGAGGATGAAGTTGCTCACAGATCAGTGGTAATAAAACAATTTTTCTCCTAGTGTATCTAACATTCTTCTTGAATAAACTAAAAATACATCTTCAAATCAACTTTTAACAGCTGTCATACAAATTCCACTGACTGAGTGCCTCTTATGAGATGTAACTGGGCTGTGGAGGGGCTTGGTTTAGTTTTTTAAATGTACAGCTTCCATTTTGAGGAGATAAAACCCAGCGAAATTACGACTCTCCTTTTATCTTATTTGTCCTCACACCTTAATAAACTAAGTGCAGTGTATTACAATGACTTTTCATACCAATTTTGGTCTGTCTTGAGTTGTAAGAAAGCATACATAGGAAGTATTTGTGGGTGTAATTACAGCTGGCACAGAAACAGTTTGCCATACAGTGAAAGCAGTGATCTGCATCTGTTGCTGCTGCAGTGAGGATTTGAATGAGAGCGCAAGAGCTGTTTGAGTTGCCTCAGAAGATACAGGAGCCCCGTGACTGGGCAGTGGCTGACAGAAAGCAATGCCATCTCTCTGGTTTCTGCCAAACATGCATCTGCCAGGCTTAACAGTTCTTGGGTAAGTTTCCTGACTTTCTGGTTGAAGCCTGGCAGCAGGAAGCCCTCATGATACCACAGTCAGTGATTCTTCATCATCCAGGAAAGGAAAGTGAACCTGGTCATCCAGACCCTATTGCTGTTGGAGCCAAAAATGTAGATGGGCTTTATCACTGTGATAAGTGGTTTACCTTCCAGTTGTTCCTGACCTGCTGGGGTACAGCCATGATCCTTGCCATGCTGTTTGCTTTGTTGTATGAGCAAGGTCCTTTGCTTCCTCGTCTGACAATCAGTGCAATTTAAATCTGCTGCCTTTGGATGTTACGTCAAAGATAGGGGCTCTTTTTCCAGAGATCCTGCAGACTTGGACTCACACCTGTGAACTGGATTGCAGCAGTCAGTGAACTGAATTCCGACTGCATGGCTTTCCTTTGAAGTCATGATTCTCTTTTAATGAGGATGGAAAAAAAGACTGGAAAAATACTTTCCCCCCAGAACACAGAAGGCGAGGAGTGAAGATTTGCATGTGGTCTCTGGGCCCTCTTGGCTGAGGGAGCTTGAGAAGGGAGGAATTGCCCTCTCCAGACCTCACAGCATTCCCTCTGCCATCAACTGCATAGAATAGGCATCCTCATGCTCTGGAACAGAGCAAGGGATAGAATGGGAATGACATGGAAACAACTTGTCCTCTTCTCCTCTGGGAAAGCACTCTATGAGAGAGACACTTTCTGTGACTGATTTTTACAGCAGCCTATGTGTGATCTGTGTTAGTCCAGCTGCCGTGGCTGTAGCTGGCACCACCTGTGATAAGCTCTGACAGGAAAGAATTGGAAGATGCCATCTTCACAGGGTCAGGTGTCACTAAAACCAGCATGAGACAGTGATTCCACAGTTCACTGAGGAGTAGAAATGGAAACTCTGGGCACTCTGGGAACAGCTCATTTTGAAGACGTGCACACATTTAAGATCTCTTTCTTATTTAACAATCTTGAAGATCCTTGAAATGACTAAGCAGGCCATTTAATCTCTTGCCTTTTGATTAGTTTGTAAGAAATGAGAGGGCAGATTTGGGACTTTTAGCTATTAATAGAAGCACTTGCTGAGGTGGAAATAAACCAGCAGAGAGGAGGCAGAAAGGGGGCAGTTGTTGCTGGTTTCCCTTGAGAAGGCTAAATTAGAAATGTTCACTCTAATAAGTGAAGATATCCAGCCTGCTTTTTCATGTTAATAGTGACATTAGGATAAAAATGTAACAACAGCAAGGAGCTGTTTCATTGGACAAGTATTGCCTACACCAGCTACTCAGTCTTTTCTTTGGAGAAGTTCGGGAAGACTTGTTCCCACTACCTTGAAGAGGGAAGTTGACAGCAAATTCACTAAGAGGAGATGCCTGTGTACATGCAGCCACATGCACTTTCTCAGTAATGATAGGAAAATTTGGAATGTGTTTGTCAACACCCACCAAAAAATACTCAGGGGCCCCTGCAGGGACAGTAGGCTTCTTTATCCTGGTGTAAATTGAATTTGTCTGCTCTTTCCACTGTGCGAGCAGAACAGTGCCAGTCCTGGGCATGTAGGGGAGAGGTACGGCCCATCCTGGAACACAAGGTGTCTGTTCCTGCTGGTGCTGATGGGGTTGAGGAGAAGGAGGAGCAGGTGAGAGCTGAAAGATAAGAGGCTTCAGCAAGTTTCATGTGCATTTAACCTTCAGAATTGCATGTCACACCTCAGAAGAAAACCAACCTTGAAAAGAAATGCTCTCTTTTCTTCTACTGCCTAGTGGTGCAAACAAAAAGAACATGGCAAGGTAGTGTATATATTACAGATAATTTAAGATTATATAATGCTTAAATGTCATGAGGACCATAAGAAAAAGGCCAAAAGCAATGCAAGACAGTCCAGCCTTAGGATTGGTGCCGTGATCTATAACACAATCTTGGACAAGGTTTTATGCCCAAATTCAAAACCATTAATTTCTTAGGCATATCTGGGCATCTCGTGTTCCTGAGAATCTAAGTGTGTTTTTCACTTTGGGGTTATAATTCTTTGGGTTTGTGCTCTGTGAGATGAGGATAATAGAGTGCTTCTCACTGCCCAGAGATGTCAGTTTACAGAATATTGGCTCTGCATTATAAAAAGCAGAGCTATTCATTAGTTGTTGCAGGAATGTGTGTCTTGGTTTTGGTTTGGGTTTTTCCCCATTGAAGTCCTCACTCATCTCTGAGAGATACACTTGGAAAATGTTTTGGGTAGAGATCTGGGGTTTTGAGTGTCTAGTTGCAATGTAGTTGCCCTCATCAGTGAAGCACCAAGTCTTTTGACTTCACCATGCTTTCTCTTCAACTTTTACTTCTCTAAGCTTCCATTCCACCGGTTTTAAAACAATGGTGACACTCATACGCTGTTTGCTGATGACTTCGTTTTGGTCAATTTATGGAATTAACAGCAAAGCTACTATCCTTGCTAAAATAAATCACTTTTCATTCACATGGCATAATTATTTAAATCAGCTTTTTTCCCTTCTCTTTGTAGTTGGTTTTTGTGGTTTTTTTTGTTTGGTTGGTTTTTTTGTTTGGATTTTTTGGGAGGGAGGGTTGTTGTTTTTTTATTTCCTGCCATGTGAAGGGTACCTGACAATCTTTTCACGAGTTTGTTTTCAGGAAGATGATTCACATGGTGCTTGTGTAGAGACTGAATATTTGAATAATTTATTTATTATTAGCATTCAGTGTGTTTGCAGTGGTATTATTAAAGAAGTAAAATTAAGGTAGAAGGGTTGTGCAGTGTGTCCCTAAGGGAGTAATTTGAACAGCAGAGCTCTCCTTTGTTCAGGAAAGTAGGTAAAATCCTAGTGGGGCTGCTGGGGTCCTGAGGGTGCTGGTGAGGGCTCGTGTTTGTGAGAGCATTTTGTAATGGCCTTAGCACTGTGCAGTCAATAAAAAATTCCAGTGAGAGACTGAATTTTGTAATGTAGAAAAGGTCACACTGGGGTGACATTTTTAGCTCTGCATTCTGTGTAGGACATATATATAGAGTGCTGTGGATTAGCTGTGCAGTGTCTGTGTAGTCTTTTTATTCCTATTTTTCTAGTCTAGTGTGTAAGACAATGGCTAAAGCTGTTATTTTTAAGTGCCTGAAGTGTGGTCCTGTTAATATTGATGTTAGAGCTATTAGTAAGGAAATGTGACCAAAACATCTGAGCTACCTTTAGCCTCTGAAGCTGAGAAGGAAGAAAACTGAATTATGACAGACAGGTCTGGGTAATGGTAGATCACGTTGCAGAGTACACAAAGATAAGTTTCTGACGTGTTTAAGTTCAGTAACTTATGTTTTAGATCTGCATAGGTGTCTTTGCTATCTTTACAGATAACTCTGCTTATTTTGTAACAGTCCTGCATAGTGACTTTCGAAATCCTTAGTTCTGGGTGACTCAAGATGAAGTTTACTGACTTTGTTTACTTCCCTTGACAACTGGGTGAGTGCTGCAAGTCAAGTCCTACCATAGTAGCTGCTAACCTTGAGCAGAGGTTCTGGGCACAGGTCTGTGTGTGCCTGCCTCTTTTACCTTCAGTGTCAACTGCTGTGTGAGCAGTGGCAGTAAAACAGCACTTTATGGGCAAGAGAGAGAAGTAACTGCTACTGCTGCAAGTCCCCACAGCGCTGGCCTGGCTGCCTCAGTAACTGTTGTAGTGTAGGAAAGAAAAGATCAGGAAAGTTACCCAAAGGATGGAAGAGGTGAGGAGTTGGGTAGTCCTTGGCCAGACAGAACTCAGTGCTGAGGCATAACCTACAGGTAGTGTTGCTCCAAGGATGCTGCTAAATGGCTTCAGATATGTTCTTAGTTTCTTTTTAGGTTGGTCCTGCAGGTGATGTGGTTGTCACTTTGCAATTTGAAGACTGGAATCTACTTCATTTACACTGCCAATAGCTGATCTCAGCTTTTTTGGCAAAGTGTTTTGTGTAACTAACCCTTCTGTAGGCGTCAGTACAAGGTGCATTCATCCGGAAACACATCCCACATACCCCACCTAATGTACACGTGGGACTTATTTATAAATGGAAACTGACTGTGGGCTCTTGGGTTTCAGTTGGGTGAAGGAAGGTGGAGACAAGATAGAGCAAGAGAAATGACAAGTTCCCATTCAGTGACTTTCTCCATTACTAGGACTGCCATACATCCTGCAGTGTTTACCTTTCCCTGCCAGGAGCTGTGGTCTGCTCGGAGAGTGAGGGTTGTTTGCCTGTTATCGTTGTTTGTGTCCAGGGTTGCTGGATGCCTGGTGGCACAACGAGAGCATCTCTTAAGGGCCTGTCATGCAGCTGGGAAGTACTGGATATGATTGCTGCAGATACAGAGACAAGTCTGGCAGCAGTTGGTGTCAAACCTTTTCTGTATGTGGAATTTGGGGCTAGAGCACCTTTGGCTAGGCTGGGGCTTTGAGTAGGAAATCTCAGTGGTCTGTGACAGGGATGTAGCATACCATTAGTTAGATCACATTTTACAAGAGCAGTTCTTTGAACAAGCCACAGTTAGAAATTAGTGGTAAAATTTATATAGTAACTTGGAAAATGGTAGAGTATGGAAAGATTTATTTTCTGTAACTATGAAATTATTGTGATTATTGCCATCAGAATCTCTGGGTTGATGAGCTGGAGCATATGCTTCATGCTGAGAGCCTGTGAATGTTTGGCATTCCTAAAATATGAAGGTGGCTGATATTAGAAGCAGTCTTGGCTTTCATAAGTCTAGAGTCTGTTTGAGAGCGCAGCTACAAGGGAGGCATAAGCCTGTGCTTTACATGGAGATTACTAAAATAAGAATAATATTGCAGTTGTGTTGCTATGAGCAGTTTTGGTGGTGTGCAGATTGCTATGAGCAAGGGAAAGCTGTTGTCAAGTTAGGCTGTTCCTTGACTACACATCAGGTTTCTTGTGCCAGACCTATATTGAGAGAATTAAAACAGAAGGTTTGGAAATTTTTAAGATGCTCTCTTGCTATGTATGACCTGCTTGTGTGATGGGCAGTTACATGCTTTTCGATGCTGGGGGAAGCCAAATCTTCATAACTAGTAAACAGAAGAAAATTATGGGCAAAACAGTGATGGTGATCAAGTCTAAGCAATGTTTGTGTCTTGTGGGGTTTTTCTGTATGCTGTCTGTGTTAATGTTGTTCATAGTTAACACTGGCAATAATTTTCCCTCTCTTAACATGCCAAGAATTTCTTTCTGCTGGTCAGAGCAGATCTCTCTGCTGCTGGTTAAAGATAGGTAAGTTCTTCATTATTGAAAAGGCATTTCTTAAACATCTAGAAAAAAAAGGCAAATTAATGGAAGTGAAATATTACTAGAAGAGCTTAATTTTATTTGAACTCTTGAGAAAAATAGCAGCCATCTTGAATTGAAGGGGTAGTCAGTGGCTTGCACATTTCACTGCTGTGAGTTATTTGAGCTAAATGTGACAAATCCATTGGTTTCAGATATTAAAATAAATCTTGCCACTAGAAATTCTTCAGTTGTACACTTGAGAGCATGCAGAGCTCTGGAATGGCCAAGTTTGTTCTTAGAACTGTGAATCATAATCTTTTTTTTCTGAAATTTTTAACAGACTAGAAAATTAATTGGGACTGCAAGAGGAAAGGAGGTGGGATTTTATTTCTTTTTCAGTACAAGTGCCATGTGTTCAGAAACCCCCAAACCAAAGCTGGAGCATCTTTTGGGGAAAATAGTGCTTTTCACTACTGGTTTCAAACTGCTTGAAGTATCCCTGCCGAGCAGTAGACTGTGAACATGAACTTGCTGTATACAGCACTTCTTCCTCACATCCCTCACCCTTTGCAAGAGAGAGCTTAAGTTAACATAAATTTTTGCAAAACAGTCCTCTTTAATCAGGAGAGTCAGTTAAACTCGCTTTCTTGAGAAGGTAACAGCCCATAGGACTTTTAGATTAGTAGAAGAATTTATCCTCTCTTTAATGCATTTAATACTGATCACAAGTTAGCAAAAAAGCCATAACTTTTTTTCAAATTATTTTGGGACAACCTCTGTCAATTTAGAAATAGGATTATAGGCTTCATCTTACATGTAATTTCTCTTAGTTTCCTTTCTCTTTATAGGTCAGAGTGTTACACTGCTTGCAATTGCATACAGTAAAGGTAATAAATTCTCTTTCTCTCTGACAATATTTGTTTCTTTGTCTAACTCATCATCTGCTTTTTCGTACACAAGAAGGATAAGCTGAAATTGAAATTACAATTGTTCATACAATGATGGGAAATTCCATTCCTGCTTTTTACATGCATGCATATTTTGAATCAAGAAACCAGGAATACTTCCTGCATATCTTTCATATTTTTTATTTCTACAGCACATCCTTGCTTTGTATCTTTTATACACAATTTATTTATTTTGTATGAATATGTACTTTGTTTTTCATTATAATAAAATAGGAAATACTGCTTTGTGAACCACAAATTGAGTTTCAACACTCAGTTTCTGCTATTAATATATTAAGTATGTTGTTTCTCCTCAGAAACTAGAACAATAAGTGATTTCTTTTGGAGATGAAAAAGTAAAATATCTAAGGCCAGACCCACTTGATTAACTGTGCATGTGCAAACATTTCTGTGCTAGTGTGTATATTTAAATAAATGCATTTAAATACAAATATATGTCATCATCTAATATATTGAGCATGTACAAAGAAATACACAGTTATGTAGAAAAATTTCCCTTTTTGTGCTAAAGATTTGGTGCACCTGCCTCGTTCTCATTGTCACAAATGAGTGGTCTGGCCGCTTAAAGAGTCACTGTCAGAGGTATCAGCAAAAGTGGGGTTTAATGTGAATTTGGGAAAACACAGCTTTTCAGAGTTCAATGTCAAGGTTCACTCTACTGCTTATTACACAGGTTAAAGCATACCAAGGAGGACCAGATTAGAAGCAACTTGGAATGATTTACATTTAAGTCAAGAACGCAAAAGGGACTCTGGATGCAAAGATAAGGGGCCAAAAGGGTTTAGCACTTCTTAATCATTGAGTACTTGAACATTTACAAAGTGATTTGGGAGGGTTCACTGCAATTATTGCAATGACTTAACTATAGGTTTGTGATGGTAGCATTCCTACCATCATCAATTCACAGGCACACAGGTAAAACCATATGTACACCTATTTCTTCGTGTGTAAAGGGACCTATCAAAAACAGGTACCTCTCAGGTTCAGTGAAATATTCATATCAAATCCCCTTGTGTTTCCCAACATCTTGAGGAGCATGGAGATGGGGGGGAAGCAGGGAGTCAGCCTAGGCCTCGTCGTCTGCTTCAAATATCTCAAGCTTAAGGGTTTGTGAGTTCTATAAACATCTTTTTCTCTTTAGTATTTTATGTTCCTGTCAGTTCTCCCTTTCGGTCCTCTAGACCAAAACTGAAGTTATTCCGCTAATGATTTTTCCTCCCCACTCTCCTTCAAGCAGTTCAAGTTTTGATCACTGCAGTTGACATGGCTAATACTTGGCTTAAATTGGAGTTAAATAAACTAGGTGTATTGTAAAGTTGTTTTGTTAAAAAGAAAAGGAATTCCTTTAATCGTCCGGTGCCATGAATTTGTGTTGACATTATGTCCATATCAACTGACTTTATTACCAAAGATAGGTTTCTATCTGCATCTTGGTAGTAGACTTCTTATGTGCTGTATGACGCTATTTGCTTTTGCTTTTTGGCTTTTCTTGGTCATTCCTTTTACTGTGTCTGTAACTCAACTGCTGCTTTAAATTACAGTGTCTTGCACAAATACAGCTCTTTCTACCCTTCCTATGCAAATGAAGCCGCTGTATTATTTGTAAGAGTATGAAGCCTGATACATGTGAATTGATGTCTGAGTAAGGGTTTGACACGACTGGCACATAGTACACCACTGGCACTTTTTTGTGGTGATTTTGACAGTATTAATCACTGATGAGGCAACGTGTGTACAACATGAGTGCTCAGCATGTAGTTTCATACAGAAAGGCACTTCTATTCAAATTGATAAAGTACCCAGCAAACCCTTAATTTCCCCATAGCTTGTGTTGAACAGCTTAATGCTGGAAGGCAGGAATGAGACAGGGCAGAACTGGTTGGGGACAGAAGCTAAGGAGCGCATGCTACTGCAAGGTCACGACTCCCTGGCTTTTCAGTTCAGTCACGATGGGGCTAGCTGGTCTCGAATTACTTCTGAAGGACAGGATCCAAATTTACTGGAAGATTCCTGAAATTAATCCTTCTGAAATTTTGTTCCTGGGATCAGCAGTTACTGTTTTGCCAGACTTGCAAATGCATATAGGTCTGTGACATCATGATTTATTTTGTAAACATTCCATGATTTGACTGCTATCTTTAGAGATGCCTCCTCTGTCTGCATGGAAATGTTTTTCTTGAAGAGTGACACACATTAAACTCTTCTGGGTAGCTCTTAGTTTCCACTCTTGGGAGGTCAGCCAGCAAAGATTATAAAACTAACATTGCTGATCTTTTCACTGATACTTTACCTTCTCTGTGATTGACTGCAAAAAAAAATCTTAAATATGTATTTTACTAAAGGAGGAAAATGAAATATAAAGGTACAGAATGAGATTTGCTAGTACCCTAGACCACTGAACAACTGTTTAGCAATCTACAGATTTAGTAAAATTGCTCAAGAAGATGCTGGTGAGCTATTAGTCTAACTAATGGCATTTCCCCTTTTTTTTTCTTTTTTTTTTTTTTTTAGGTTGGGTTTGCTTGGTTGGGGTTTTTTATGTGGGTGTTTTTATAATTTCTCTGAACAAATAGATATGGATGCAGTACTTTGAGTGGAATAATAACCTTTTCCACTGAAAATCAGTTTAAAGTAGTAATAAGGAAACTTAGAACAAATCTTCACGGTTACATGACAACAGATCCTGAAGTATACAGTTCCTCTAAATGTTTTATTCAGCTGGTAGACCTGTTTTATAAGCTGAAATTCTTTTCCAGGTAATATCCTAGGGAAGCGTAAGTCTGACAGGAGAAGGGGCAGCTTTATAGACCCAAGACAATATGCAAAGAATCTTAAAACTGCTTTTTGGAACAGCCCATAACCTGCAATTTGGGGCACTCCCAAGTGTTGTAGCGGCTGGCCAAGAGTCCTGAGAGAGGAGCGGGGCTTCAGCAGTTCCTGCTGCCTGCCTGCTGCCTTAGGAAACTCTGGTTTGAATGGAATAGCTGTGGTGTAGTTTTGGACCCTGAACTCACGTGGGCAGCTGTATCTGTGAACGTGCAAGCCCTCCACCACACTTCCCACGCATTTCAGGTTATTGTACATATATACACGGATAATTTGTTGAAGGTTGGAATATTCTTATCAAAGAACATGAAGTGCGTGAATCACTGTGTGGCAGCTGAAACTGGCACAGTGAGCCTCCACTTGTATGTTTGTGTGAGTTAAAACAGCCACCTGCACTGCTGGTACAGACTGCCTGATATGTTCAAGTGCGGCACCTAACAGACTTGAGGCATTGTCTTAGTACAGGTCTCTTTTTCAACCTCAGCTTTCCTGAATTCTTCATTTGTTATTAACAAAAATTCAGGAAGGGAAATGCTGCTGACTTTCATAGGATAACAAGCTGAAGCCTGTAGAAGTTCTGCCCTTCAGGTGTGATGTTTGGTCATTCAGAAGCAAAAAAAGCCTGTATGATAAGTACCTTCAGGTATGCAGGCGGCATGCAAAACAATAAACAAGAGTTTCCTGTTGTCCTCACTGGTTAGAAAGCAGCAGTTGCCTTTGGCCAGGAGACTGGCTGCTTAGGGAAGTCACTCCTTGGGGAAAGTGGTGATCCTCAGCTGGCCCATGCCAGGAGGCCCCTGCAAGGGGCAGAATGTGGTGGCCTCTGTAGAAGGAAACAGTCTGTCAGTTTGATCCTATAGTTCCTGTGAGCAGCTACTGTTTTGTAAAGGGACAATTTGAAAAGCAGCGTTTGAGACCCGTGAAAAGAGAAACCAGCTGATATGGACTAATTGGAGTAAACTATGGTTAATAGTAAAGATGTCTTTAGAAATGCCCCATTGCCTCTGAGTTGCCTTTTTTACATTTGGATATACTGTATTTCTCTGCTTGGATTCCCTGAACTGACAGGGAACAGTTTTACATCAAGCGCTAAGTTTTCTAAATGACTCAAGATTTAGCTAATTCTTGTGAATTTAGAATAAATGCTGAAGTCTGAGAAGACTTTGCCATGCTGTTTTTGTTATACCACCACAAAGATTCATCCCAGCTTTCACTGCACTGTTTTGTGGTGGTGGTTTCACAAGTCATATTTCTTCTACACTTGCTGAACCCTGCCAGGCTGCTCTTCTGCCATAGTGTGTGTTCTACTGACAAAGCTGACTGTTACTTACATTAATTAGCTATTGGTAGTGATTTGCCTACAAGTCAAATATAGGCTGGAAAAAATAAGCTCCACCTTTTGGTGGGTGTAGTTGGGTTTGGGTTTTTTTGGTTCTACCACCTACATGACTTTAGATTTGTTATTTGTATATGTAAGAAAATCTTGACTCAATTCTATCATGGTTTTGCATCCTGCTTGGCAATCCTGTATCAGATGGAATGAGTTTACGTATTGCATTATATGAGGCGCTCAAAAAATAATAAAAAGGAACTCTTGAGCACCCATCCTAAAAATTTGAATCTACTCTGATGGAGACTGAGGTATCCATTTAACAAAAAAGATTATTCTGTTACTTTGTTGTTTAGTCAGAGGTTGTTCCCCTCGCCTTTGCCCATTATGGTTTCTGGTGTCATTACTTATTTCATTTGCTGAAGTTGAAACTCTGGATCAATTTCTTTTATCAAGAAAATCCATTTACATTTTTAGAACTTCATAAGCTTGTCACTCTAATAGAAGTATAAGGTATGGTTACCTAAGTTTATTCAGGCAGTGCTTTTCCGTAGGTGGTATGGCACTTGGCAGAAAATCAAAATGAGAGGCTCTGTGGTATCCAGCGTCTAAATGTAACATGTCTAAATAGGACCCCTTAGATTATTTTTATTAGTGTCAAAAGCCATGAAATGTTTTCAAGAATGATAAGTTACTTGAATCATGATAATAACTCTGAATAGTTGCCACATACAGGGCTTCTCACTCTCAAAATACTATAAAGCATTGTCTCATCAAATCATAAAGCACCCATTTTTGTGGGTTTGGGTGAGCACCAACACCCCTGGCTTAAATGGAGAGTTTGAGCAGCTTCTCCAGAGTGAGCCTGTGCCTATCAGGGGCCCTGATCCCTCCTTGATTCCTCCATACTTTACAATACACCTTGAGACAGATTCCTGTCAATAGTGTAGAAGTATGCTCCAAAATTGTTAAGTATCTGCCTGGATATTTTGGACACAGAGTTTCCAATGAATGAAAACTTACATGGTCTCTCAGTTTGGTAGGAAATTTGCTATAGGTTTTCTTTGTTGGTAAAGGCCGTTTACTATGACATTGCATCAGAGAAGGCCAAAAATAGGCAGGTGTCACAGGAGTTGAAAGACCTTCTGCAGTTGGGCAAATGAGAGAAAAGGTGTTCATCATGACCAAGGAGTGGGGAAAGGAACTAGGGAGTAGTGGATTATCTGTGAGTAGTTATAAGTCCCATTAGCACTTCCATGACTAGAGAGGGTATCTTTTTGTCTCCAGTACTCTGTATGACTCTTTTCTGCAGGCATGACTGCTGTGTAAGAGCTGGGCTAGCTTTCATGTTTCAAACCCAGTGACACCTTCTGCTGTGGATTCCCAGACTTAGGCATATGAATTCTCAGAAATTTCTTTGAGGAGACTAAGGATCTCTCAGGTGTTGTCCCTTGGGTGCCTGTACTGGCAGTTGGGGCTGCACATACCCATGCACCTCACTCTGTCCCGGCAGCTGTTGGAGCAGTCTTGTGTGCAAGTATGAGCTCTGTCATTTCCCACAGTATTTTCTCTATTTAAAGCACTCAAATCACAGAGCACTCAAATTAAGTAGTTCATGCACTTTGGAATTGAAGAGACTGCCTTGGAGAAACTCTTCAACTGCAGCTGAATTAATGCTAACCAGGGCCCCAGGATTGCTAGAAATAAATAACGAGTGGATAAGGGGCTGAGAAACCTGGCAGAGTTTCAGAATGCAAAGGTGGGGTGGCTGGGGAGCATTATCTTATCTAAATGGTAATTTCTATTCTGTACGTTAATTAAAACACATAGTGTACAAACTAGCATTAAGCAAATCTTTCAGAGGATCTTTTCCTAAGGGGATGTTTTGAAAGTAAATTGTGAGTTCTACATGCCTGCTCAGTGCAGCCTGTAAGAACTGTACTGAAGCAAACACTCCACATTATGTACCCTCTATAAGCAATGGGGTTTTAGGTATGTTGATAGTTTTTGTGAGAATTTTTTTGATTTTGTTCATAATAATGCATTTTGGATAGCATTATGTCAGAGGTGGAACAAAGCCATGTTTGCCAATCAGTAGAGAAGAACAGTTTGAGATGGAGAAAACAGGCTCACAAAATACAGAAAGGAGGCAAGAGTTTTAAAAGAAAATTTTCAATAGGAATTCAGAAGTTTTATTTATTTCTTAATGATTCTTCCTCGTGAAGACTTAGGAACAAACTTATCCATGAACCAGTTTGGATGAGTTAAACCTGCTATAGGTGAGTCTGATTGTTTGTTGAAGGTGTAGAAACAAGGTCCTCATTTAGTAATCAGAAAATATTTAAATGATGGGCACGCTTTTCATCATGTTGTCATTATGCTTTCTTTGCATTCATAACTCTGATTTGTAGGCATCCTTATTTCTTTGTAACATCCCATATTCTGTGTCTCGGGTGGAATGGTCTTGTGCACTGGAAGAGATGGGTACTGCTGATACTTTAGTCACTACTGTGCCTTTTTATGGAACATAGGCACATACTACCTCAGAAGAAAAATCCCGCCTGCAAAATACTTCTCACTTGAAAAAAGTAGAATTTCATGGATTTGTAGTAATTGCAATGACCCCGAGTGCAGCAAATGAATAACAATGAGAGCCAGAGAACGGTCTTCCGATAGGTTTAGAGGCAGGGGTTTTGATTTTTGTTTTTTAAAGTTCTGCAGAGGAACAAATATTTCCTGCCATGGGAAAAAGAAGTTACAAATACCTATGTGGAATTAAAGGGTATTTGGAAATGAAATGCAGCCCTGTGTCCCAAATACAAAATTGCATGTGGTTTGCCTGGGCATTTCAGGAAAATCCACTGATCCACTGTCCTAATCTAATCCAAATAATTAGATTTTGGATTAAGGTAGGCTATAGTCATAAAAACCATAACAGGTAGAGATAATTTTTGTCCAGTCTGAACTCTCTTTTATTATACCTAAGGTTTTTTTCTTATTTATAAACCTCTGTATCTTTCACTTCGATGATTAATCTACAGGCAGAGAGCAAAAGTTATTAAGGGTAGAAACAGACAAAAAGATAAATGCTGACCTTTCTAATTGGCTCTTGAAACCTGAAATATTTACTGCTTGGAGGATTTATAATGTTTGTGGAATGATTTGTCATCCAAACTAAGTATTTCTTGCTTCTTCATGAAGCCATGCTAACCTCAGATGAATAAATACCTGTTGGTGCCTCCATGTAATGGATTTTTTGACATAGTAGAAAGAAATCTTACTTCCAGGCAATTCACAGTAAACTTCAGTAGCCAAGTGTACATTACTGTTGGTTCCTTCACTTGCTTTGCTAAGTGTGATCATGGCTGGAAATGAATGGTTCGCTTTTTTATCTGAGGTCTTTGGCACCAGGAATCAAGCCTTCGTCGTTCTCTGCATTGGTGGGTAGCAGAGCAGAACGGTCTCTCAAAGCTGACAGGGTGGTACTTTGTTCTTTGCGCGTGTTCTCTGGAGTGAACAGAAAGGGCTGTAAAACCTGTGATTCTTTGCTCCACTGTGGATTTGAAGTTTTCAGGACTAACTTGAGGCGGTTTTTTTTCTCTGTTAGTGCTGAAGCTGAGATGTTTGATACTACCCTAGAAAGCATGATGATGTCACCACCGAGAACCAGCTTGTTTTAGCTGTGTTCTGCAAACTAGCTAGGATTAACTATTTGCATTGCACTGTGTTACAGCAGGTTTTATTTACAGATAATAGTAACTTCAGCATTTCACTGACAAATGTATAGTCTCTCCTCACAATAAGAATTTGGTAAATATGATGAAGTGGATTGCCTTTGTTACAGTGTTGATCTGTGAAAAGTGGCTGTGAAAAGAATGCCAGAAAGTACTGTACTTTTACAAAGAGGGTGGAAAAAAGGCAAGCATAAAAAAATCAAAAAGACCTTTCCTGTGGCTTTGTTGCTGTGATAAATGCAGTGCGTTCCAGGGACCTCTAAAAGTGAGGTTTTGAAACTGGCCTGACACACAAAAGTGCAAATCTACTGAGCTAATCTTGAAGAGTAGGTAAAATCGCATTGTGTTTTACTTTAAAAGGAGTGGTAAGCTATCCTACTGGGCCCCTGGTGGATAAATGAACATTGATGTTTCAGAATCAAAGTGTCCCATGTAAATTCACTCTTAAGTGTTATGTAACAGCTGAGGATTTTAGGAGAATTATGACGTAAAAGCCTGATGCTTTTTTAATAAACTGATCATTAATTACACTTAATTTACTGGTGGAGTGAAATGAAGAGTAGTTTTGCAGCTCTTTTCGTTTTACTTGCAGCATCTGTTGCAAGCTTAAGTTTCTCTTCCCTGTTGCCTTGATTCCGTATTCATTTTTTTGGCAGTGTTTATCATAGATTGGTTGTTTATTTTGAAAAGGTGATATATGCCCACTCCAAGCTCAGGACAGAGAACAGGAGCAAATTGTTGAGCCACTGGAACTGGTTTTGATCATGGTTTCTTAGCCATGCTTTCCCTCCCCCCCCCGCCCTATCTCTTCTATCACTTCCAATTAAATCACGTAGGGGAAAGCACCCGTCATTGTACCAGTCTTATAAAAAGATCAGTTTGTAGGGAACTTAAGATTACATTTGCTCAGAACCCCGCTCTTGCTTATGGAGGGATCCATCAGTATCTAGCAAGATCTCCAAAAGCTTCAAATAATGTGCCAACTACTTAAAGTTTGGGACCACCTAGCAGTTGTATATCTGAATCTGCCATGTATAGTGGCAGCCACTTCAACTTTAAACTTGTTGCTCTGAAGTGAGAAGCAGGCTCACACTCAAAATACTTGAACTTTGGAATTGCTTCCATTTCTGCATTTCTTAATTCTGCTGTCTGAATGAGGAAAGAAGAATGGGCATTTCATAGTTATGCTTTCAAAGGCATGGATGTTCTGACCTAGAACAGAGGTCATGTGGAAATAGATGAAGTGTTGTAGAGAAGGAAGAGTTAGTACCTGACCTGCTTCCAGGTCAGCAATGACCCAAAGCCATACATGGCTATGTACAATGCAAACATGTCGCTCCTACCTTAGCCTGTGGTATGAGGCAGTGTATGCAGCAAGCACTGCTGGGTGTTGGTAAGAGCAGTTTGGGGGAAATATTAACCAGTCCTTTTTAGGTGAAAAATATTGTATTTCTCTTCCTCAGAGTTTTGACAGTGTGGATTTGCTTAGATTTCTGGGGAGTCCTGATTTCACATGAACACATTAATTAAGAAAAAATGTGCACACAAGTTTTGCACTTTGTCTATTTAATAGTGTTGATGCAGGGAAGAGTGTTCTGCTGTTGCCTTGTCTAAATATAGGTTTTAATTGTTTTCCTCCTTTTACAAAGGAGTTTCAGGGAGTGATAGATCAGCTGATAGAGCAGAGTGAAAACTTCGTGTACATGGCATATGAACACAAGTACTAAGCCTTTGCTGCCCATGTGTTGAGTCCTGGTACCAGCCTGCGTGTCTGGCACACACACACTGCAGTGGGATCACTGGTGGGCTAATCTGTAGGTGTTGGAAACACCAGCGGTGATCTTCAGCTGTGTCACATGAAGAACTAACTGTTCAGCCCCTGGAAGTGTGTGGAGTTACAGGAGCTTTCACCAGAGGATTGCAGATTGTGCGCGTTCTCAGTGAAGGAAGTTTGAAGAAAAGTTTTTCATAAAAGACTGAGAGTTTGCTGTGATGGTGCTGACAAGTTCCTTTCATGCAGTTCTAGTTTGAATAGGGAAAAAAGAGCTCATTTCAAAATGCTGGCAAAAACTGGGTGCTTTAAGCTTAATTAGGGGCATGTATGTTGTAAAATGAATTGCAGGAGGGGAAAAGTTTCCACCTTATATTTAATTGTATTTGTACAACTTTTTAAACAATAATTATGTGTTTTGCTGTGAACATCAAGTTATATTAGGAAGTAAATGGTATAGGCTGAGTCTGAATGTTAAATGTGAGCAATGTTTAAAAAGCAATTAACTCAGAGAGGTGTATAGAGTGATAAATAGAGGAGGAGGCAAGCAACTGAAAATGAAATGATCTTGCCGTAACAGTTTAATGTTCAAGAGGTGTGATAGGGAAGCAACTCATGCTTTGCCTGAATTTCTGCTGGGCTTTTGCACAAGACAAATCCTGGAGCAGCCCAGTGTTGGTATGCAAGGCTTCAGCTGGCAGTGACGATTTTCCGAGTGGCTTTCTTTTGCCCACAGTGTTGATGAGTGTTTAATTACATAAACATCACTTACTGAATATAACATAACTAATTATAAAAAGTAGAGGTTTTATTGTGGTTTTGGAATACATTAAAGAAGTGAGATTTTATCAGTCTAATTCCCGCCG